>JAQGBY010008759.1:0-10293 GCA_034698785.1 Mycogona germanica
CTCAACTGGTCTTTCGACCCCCGCCATAGGCCCCTCTCTTGGGGGCTGCTTGCGGGTAAAATTTGTAATTTGTAATCTACAATGCAGCTCCTGAACCGTTTTAGTTTGTCCCGAGGCTCCATAAATAAAATCCCGCACCGACTTGCTCATGCCAGATATTGAGATATCTGTGGCAGGAGTGGTTGCACGCATCCAGCATCTTGATGCCAATGCAGCAGGTGACCCAGATTGAATTCGTCCTATCATGTTAAAGCTGACCTGCAATATCAGTGCGCTCATATTCCAGCAATCCCTTGACTCTGCCTCCCTCCCAGAAGACTGGAAGCATGCAAATATTGCTGCCATCCATAAATCTGGTGACAGGGCTGACCGAACAAATTACATTTTGCAAGCTTTATTTAAGCAAGTTTATGTGTTCGAGAGCTTGCAAAATTCTCGAACACATAAACTCCTCAGCAATCAACTCACACCTTGCCGCATGTAACCTCCTAACTCCCCACCAGTTCGGATTCCGGAATGGTGCCTCCTGTGAACTCCTCCTTGACCTTCAAAACTAAGTAATCTCCTCCATGGAAAACCAGAAACAGGTTGACATGATCTCTATTGACCTGGCCAAAGCTTTCGCCACTGTTGACCACTGCCTCTTGCTTCACAAGCTCCCCAAATAGGGCCTTTCTCCTCAAATCCTCTCCTGGATTGCAGCCTTTCTCTCCAATCGCCACCAACGTGTAGCCTTAGAAGATTCTTTCTCCCTTCAAACCCCTGTTCTCTCTGGTGTCTCCCAAGGCGCGGTTATTGCCACACTCCCTCTACTTTAATGACTCCTGTGATGGTATTACCTCCCACTTCCTTTATGCAGCTGACACTACCTTGATCCGCTCCATCTCCTCACATGAGGATAGTCTCTCCAAACTGACCTAGACCTGTTCCTTGCTTGGTGAGACACCTGGCTTCTCCGTGTTAACTATTACACGATTGATTGGGTGTTTATGGGTGATATGCACTATTAATGTCTGACGCGGTGAACTTGGCCATGCTCATTTTGGCTTTCATAACCTCGTAGCGAGCTTGTTTATCCTTAAATCGGATAAGGATGACAAGTATTTTACCATCAAAGCGAGGAAGACGATGTGCCATCTCAATGCTATCACGACCAAATGTAAGGCCCAAGAGCCCCAGAACCGTTGTAACGATATCCCATATCGATTTGTTGGCACTCACCGGGACCCCCAAAAGCTCAACGTTCAAATTTCGTGAAATCTGCTCCAACTTGTTTGGGTCATATTTAAAGTAGTCGATCTCTTGGTGCATCGCCCGGTTATTGTCTATTAACTTATCAATACCATGGGTATGGTCTCCCTGTATAGTAGTGATGGAAGTCAGCTTGGTTACAACTTTCTCTCTTTCCTCGTTTGATTTTACTGCGTCATTCTGCAACTGCATTAGCGACGTATCAATCGTGATTAGTTTCTCGTTAATCGTATCAAGTCTTTCTCGAGTGGCTATCTTCTCCTGCTCGGGGTCCTTCCTCAGCTCATCTATTCTATCCTTGATTTCCTTTTTTATCGAGGCTTGACCTTCCAAATCTGCTGGAGTGCTTTGTCAGAGTCAAAGGCTGCCATTTTTGTAGCACACACTTTACCAGCACCAAGAGACTTCACTGGACTGCGAATCAATGTGCCGGATTAGGTTGCTTGGTGTATTCCCCTGTCCAACCCGGAAGAGTAATTACTATCTGGCTAAGCAGAGTTTCTAGTTGTAATTAAATCGGAGTCACTTACATAATCCGAATCCACCTGCATCAACGACCAAATTGTTTCATTTGAGCACAAAAGGATTTGGTTGGCTAGGTTCCTGGTCTTGCAGCAGATTATGAGTATATATTTTGTCCGGCTTCGTCACTTTTAAATTTACGTTATCAGTTGTTAGATGCCGTAGACCCTGCTCACCACTTGATTTGCGATATTTTGCACCACTCCTCAACCAATTCATTAGTAGAAGTGAGTTTACCAGTTCTCGTAGATCCTTTCAGCTTAAAGATTGTGGTACCCTACACTATGTGAGAGGCACATTTATTTTCATTTTTGGGCCAAACTAATTTAAACCCAGCACACCCAAAACTAATAAACAAATAAACATATCACTGAAACAATAATCCAACAATGGTTTTGAAATTTAAAGTATGTAAGGTTGTTGCCAAATCCAAGGTGGATAGGTAATCATCATCTTGTACGTCCCGACGTACGATGTACCGACGATGTACGTCCCGACGTGGTGCAGTTGGTTAAGCGACTGACTGTGGTTCGGCGGTCCCGGGTTCGATTCCCGGCGCGGCTCTTGCCGGGGTACTGGTGAAAATGTGCCTCTCACAAAGTGCCTGAGCACGGAGAGTGTACAGAATCTTCCTGTTGTGATCCGTCACTTCAGTGAATTCATCATCGTCATCATATAACTAATACCTAAATGAGGGGGGAAACAGGGAGAATAGTTAAGTTTAATATTATGACATGGTGCACTTGAATTGACATTTTTTTGGTGATTTTAACCCTTTAACTGGGAATTAACTTTTCCAAACAATCCCTGCAACCAAGGAAATTAATTTAGATTTATGAAGATTTAAAAAAAATCATATTTTACGAACAGGAACTTATGAACACTTGGCAGTTAGTAATTTGGAAGGATTGCAAATGCAGCTGTACAATTTAGGCAGGGGGATCATACATTTTAATGTTGGCAACACAGGATGGGTGCAAATCTTGACTCCAGCATGCAGTGCAGGAAGGAATGGGTCATCCCGAAGCTGATCCAGCAGCTTCCAGGCTCCCTTCTGGCACTTCATGCCAGAGTCACAGCTCTGGTGCCCATCCAACAATGTAGACCTGTGGTCTGTGGTCTGCTGGGCCTGTGACCAGCTTTGGTTGAAGCCTATCTGCTTTCTGGTTCCTTCCAGATGCATGGTATTCACATGTGCAAGCTCTTTAATGATATCCAGGGTACTAATTATCTGTGGTGCTGGTGTTGGGCCACAGACCCCCTGAATGCAAAAATCTGGTCATGCTGGATGGCCAAGAGCTGAATTTAGCAATAGTACTTCAATTGGACACACTTTTGCAACACTTAAACAAAATCACTGCTGGATCCAGCATTTATTTATGTGAACTGGCAACTGCTGGATCACACATTATCGAGAATTTCATGAGTGCGGCAATTTTCACAGTGAAAGCTTGGCAAAAGCTCGCAAAAATTAGGTCATGTGCACTGTTGTCGGGAGCTGACACCGGATGGTGCTACAGATATTACATTTGCACATAGCTTATGATATATATATATATATATATATAAGGACAATCATCACGATCATCTGAGTGAGCAGAAGCTCACTCAAATGCACAAATTTTTTGAAAATGAATAACACGAGACCATCGCGTAGACTAGCTGCCATTTTAATGTGCTCATATGAGATGGTCTCATAAACCAGGTTAAAGGGTTAATGTGCTGGACTGAGGTGCAAGTTTTTAATACCCTTTTGTAAGTCAGTTGTTTTCTGGTGATCAACCAGATTTGATTCATTAAAATTTGTGCACAGTAGGAACAAAGCTCACACATCACTTACTGTTCAGTTGTTACTTACTGTCCAGTGAATTCATATGAATCACACAATGGCCCTTGAGGTTGTTGACCTAATGGTTCAATAAAAGACCCATATACAGAATATTGGGCTTTAGTGTATAGCTTTCAGTAGAAGCAGCTGTTGGGCACATATGTTGAACAGATGGGGTTGGCACAAATGAGGTTTTTGATAGACAAGCACCTGAGGTTGACCAGCAATGGCACAAATGTAGCACTAATTATTTGAGTTGGTTTGAAGTCAAAATTCCAAGGTAGGGGTGTCCGAACTTCATGATTTGTGAAATATTGCAGGGGCCCAAACTCCCTGAAGCGGGTTGGCACAAAGTCAAATTTTTACTGCACAAATTGGCTCACATGTAGCACAAATTATTAGAGTTGGTTTGAAGCCAAATTTCCAATGCAGTTGTGCCAACTTTTTGCTTTTTTATGACTTAGATATTCCATAGAATGTTTACATATTGTTTTATATTATATGATTATTGATTCACATATTCAAAATGCCTTTCCCTCTCCTACCATGTTCTTTGCCATTATAGTTAGTTCAAATTACAGAATCTCACTTGAAAATGCATAGCCCTCTGCCATCCTATGCATGCTTCACAACCTTATCAGTGTTTTGTGTATTTTATGTGAAGAAAGCTCAGTGTATACCTGCAAATGCATATTAAAAAATTTGCTATTTTTGAAAATTGCATGATATATTTGTCAAATCACCACCACACCCCACCACATTGTTATTCATTTTGATTTGTACAAGTTCAATCAAACATTTAAAAAATATATATTATGTCGCATTCACCGCCAAGCAGTTTGTCATGGAGGGGAAGAGCAGTAGACACTAACCTTCCATGATGTGTGGGTAAATTTAAATATGGTTGATGAATGGATGTATTGAAGCTTTTATTTTATTCATACAGTGTCCATATAATATGCAATTCATAATATTACTTGTTTGAATAAAATATGTTGTGTAATGAGTAGTCCAATATTTTTATTAAGCATTGGAAGACTTCTAATTAAATTATAATTGATAATACAAATGAACATTAACATAATAGTTAAATAAAATTAATTTATTCAGAGCATATCAGGAATAATGCACAGTGACTACTTTGACGATTATTTATTTTCAGACAATAAAACATTAGGACCATGGAAATCCTTACAAAAGAACAAAATCAATCTTTTGGCACATGGTTCAATCTCATATTTATTAAAAATTACATAAAAATATCCCAAATATATAATGTCCCCATAACATTGTCTTATTTTAATTCCAAAAGAAGTCCAATTTCAATACTGTGCACTGTATGGTTCTAGCAATATGACTTACAAACACAACAAACTATATTGTGATCACATCTAAATACTTCTATAGGTTTGGCAATATATTCAAAATGTGTTGGAGTGGATGAATGTTATTCCATTAATTTATAGTTATAAATTCCCTAAATATATATTGGTGTAATTTTAATTTTAGTACTACAGATTATTATTTCTCATCTTTTAATTTTTCTAGATTTTAACCATTTAAGCATCCATTCCATCTATAAATGGGCAAGCAAAACCCCATACCATGGTCCATCCTGATATAAAACGTTTTCACTTTTCAAAAAAATTGTGGCAAAAATCTGCTATTACAATTGGATAGAGTGAAAAATGTAGATTTCATTAGCCGCACACACTTGCTGTGCTAGTAGCACCATCTAGCTGCAGCGTCCGGCAACAGTTGCAGAAGAGCGCATTTTCTAACTTTTTTGACGTTTTTCGAAAATAGCGACTTTTTGATGAAAACATTCGCTCAAGCATCCAGAAGCTGCTGGAACCTCCAGAATCGTGTCGGATTACACTGACCAAGTCTGCCGCATTACTCTCATTTAATGTTTATACTTCTGTTTTCACTCACCTAGGAAAACCAAGTGCCAAGAAGTTTGGGTTGCTGAAAATAAAACAGGAAAACTTTGATTAGTATACACTCCAAACATAAACACTACAAAACATAAACACAATAAAATTACTAGTCTTTAGCTACACATTTAAAATACAAAATATATTTAAACTTTCTCTTACCTTGCACACTTTAGATCCACACTTCCACATAATCTGCGCCACTCATCTTTTTTTCATTCGCCAACACACCTAATAAATAAAAAATAATAAATCTTAATTAAATTAAATTTGCTCTTCACTGTTTAAAATCCTTCTGCACTTTATAAAACCCAACCAAATTAACTCAATTTTATCAGTCGATTGAGGTAACTTGGCCCAGGCTCTCACTGACTTTAGGGATGGGAGACGTCAGATACGAATCCGTCACGGATGGGAGACGTCAACAAAGAAAACGCCACGGATTGGAAACGTCACGGGCCGGAGACGTCAGATACCGGATAACTAGCTGTTCCAAGAGTTCGGTGTACTGCCTCAGAATGAGGTACAATGCGGTGAACATAGAATGTTGGGTCTTAACCTAACCTTACCTAACCTAACTTAACCTTACCTTCTAACCTAACTTAACCTTACCTAACCTGCTGAATGGGAGGGAGGGATAAATGGTGAGGGAATTGCCAAAGTTAGCGTCTTTCGTCTCTGACATCTCTCGTCTCTGACGTCTCCTGTGCGTGTCGTCTCTCGTGCGTGACGCCTCCGCTCCGTGACGCTTTCGTCTTTGTCGCTTCCTGTCAGTGACGTTCTTTCGGTGTCGCCTTTTCTATATGACGTTCCAGGTCTCCCGTATCTGACGCCTGTCGTAGTTGACGTCTCACGTGCGTGACGCGTCCCCGACTTTAGAGTGGTCACCTTCAGCGACACTTATTTTGATAGCCTTTTGGCTATCGATACTATCGCCCACTTCTACTTTTGCCCATCTGTGCCGCTGCATTTTGCAAAATGGCGACGCGCATCTGCTCTTGAGGAAAAGCACGTTGTCAAACCAAGTAAAGCGGATTCTCATCGAAAACAGCAAAAATGGGCAACGTGATGGCCTCGACCGCCGACGTCCCCGTCATTCCATCGCCACCGCCTCCACTTCCGCAGCCGGCCAAGGACGAAACGGGGGCCGCTAAATCTGGCGAAGCTCAAACGGGATCGACCGAATTTAACCCCGGCACCATGGAAGATTTGCACAAGAAGTGCAAAGGTGAGCAAAATGCTAATATAGGCCCGAGTCTCCTTTTTCAGTTTTAATAGGACTGAAACAGCCAAGTTATGTTTTTCTGTTAGAAAATTGTGGCTGTGTTTGGGGTTCGCCCAGTTAACCAACTTGTACGTTGGCCTCGTAGATAAAAGAATGTGGTAACTTCACTAACAGGCGGCGCATTGATTATTTTGCAGTCTAGCACGTTAAAATATCGCGTGCAATTTGTCGAGATTGGGAACAGCGGATATCCCCGGTGTTGCGCTCTGAGATTTGCTTGAATATTTTTTTTTTCGAAATCAAAAACCGCTTATAAATTAAGAATGTGTTCAAAATGTCCCAGGACTCAGTCTGTTAGAATGCAGTTGAAAGGACGCACACGTATTTGTCAGTATGCATTCAAGCAATTTTAATTCAGATTTTGTGCTCTTATAAATCCAGACACGTCTAATCTAGATTTAATGGGTCAAACTACGCAACGTGCAGGACGACAGCCTCTGGCGAAGGCAATTATCTCATTTTTAACAAATGAAAATAAAAACTAAACTGTAAAATTAGACAGTGACCCAGTTGGACCAGCTAGGTTTGTTTCGGCCAAAATTGTGAAAGAGTTCGTTTTATTTTCTTCCTCACAGATGTGTTTCCTTCGAACTTTGACGGGGGAAAGCTAATCGTCAACAAGGGGCTGAGCAACCACTTTCAAATCAGTCATACACTGAACATGAGCTCGGTCACTCCGTCTGGTTACAGATTCGGAGCCACTTACGTTGGAGCCAAACAGTTTGGTCCACAGGAGGTACTTGTTGCCATATTTACACTCAAAGCGATCGATTAATTTGTTCCTATTTGTGGTACTTGTTGTGCGTTTTGTTGCGTGTCACTCAGAAACAACGGATTATGAATTGGCTAATGTGTCAATCTCTTTCAAAAGGACTTGCTACATAATGACAATACATCGTTTGTTTAAGATTACCACACCTTTGTCCTTAACTGGTCATTTGACCCCCGCCATAGGCCCCATAAGGGGCTGCTTGTAATTGTAATCGTGTAAACGTAAAACAGGCGGTAAATTTAAACAATTTATTTTTTATTTCATTGTTCTCTTAACCTAGGCGAAGCCTGGTACCCCTCTTGTTTTAAATAAACTTTGGGAGTTCTCGCCCGTTGACATTTGAAGCCTTCATTGAGAGCCGGCGCTGATAAGCACATGCACTATCCCCAAGTAGTAATGGTACCGCTTGAACCTGGTAGTTTTTGAAATAATAACATTTTGTATTTCAGGTTTCCCCTGTACTACTGGGCGACATCGATCCCAGCGGGAATCTCAACGCCAACATCATTTATCAATTTAATCAGGCCGTTCGAAGTAAATTTGCCGCTCAGGTAAGACTACTTGTGTGGCACCTTTGCTGACTGAACTACAAGTTGTATGTAATCAGTTTGTCACAATAAGATTGTCATGTGTGTCAACGAAAATTATTGCCACCTGCAGGTACAGAATTCCAAGTTCTTGGCTGCTCAACTTTCCACCGACTACCGGGGCAAGGACTTCACAGCATCGGCTACTGTCGTCAACCCGGACATTATCGCGGAGTCCGGGGTCATTCTAGGACAATATTTACAAAATGTGACCAGCAAAGTGGCCTTGGGCACCGAGTTGGTCTATCAGTACGGAGCTCAGGTTCCAGGCGGAGAAATTGGGGTTGTGTCACTGGCGGCTAGGTATACAGGTTAGTATTTTTGAAGTTAAACTTTTAAAATGAGGTTTCGCACAATCAATTGGGAACCTAACCGCAACCTATTGGCACAACCTTAGCAGCCATTCTTAGTTTACGTTCATGGCGATGCTCTGGCGATACTATTTTTACTATCGATAGTTTAGGGTGTGGTATAGCTGGCTCCGGAATAGAATTAAGAAGTTGTGTCTTCCATTGCAATTTTGTCTCATCACTTTTCACTGTGCATTAAGTTAGCTCAAGTACCGCAAATAGGCCTGGCAATTTTGATGTACTACCATCTTTGGAATAACTGTGGAGAGTCTGCTGCATAGTTGGGGTTCCTCCCACGAAATCCAACAGCATTTCCTGAAAATCAATTTGACATATAATCAGATAACCATCGGGCAATCCAATATTTTGTTATATAATTAACTAAAAAGGCCACGGAGAAGTTACCCCGTGATAGGAGTCTTGAGAAAGTATTGCAGATTCGCGCAGTTTTGGGGACGTACCCAGAAGCTGTGTCTTTGTCATGTAACTTGTCACTAGGTGTGCCACTATTTTTTGTGGTGATTGCACAGGTTCCAATTTCACAGCCAGCGGGACTGTAGGTGGAGCCGGGGTCCATGCCTGCTACTACCATCAGGCCAGCGAGCAACTGCAACTGGGGGTGGAAGTGGACACCAACCTGCGGCTGCAAGAGAGTGTCGCCTCCATTGGATATCAAATCGACCTTCCAAAAGCCAATCTCGTTTTTAGGGGTAAGCTAGTCTTCCTTCTTTTACTAAATTGTGTTTTCTTGTCTTGACTGTTGATTCTAAAATATGTCATACTTACATATAAGTATCGTGATTACAATTATTACCCGCAAGCAGCCCCCAAGAGAGGGGCCTATGGCGGGGGTCAAACGACCAGTTAAGGACAAAGGTGTGGTTGTCCTATCCTAACAGGCTCTTGGCTCATTACTGTGGTAACCATAAAAATCGATAAAATTGTACATATTAATTTTATTGAAATGACTGTTTTGAGGTACTTCAAATACTGGTTTTCCATGCGGACACTGCAGTACATAGATAAGGCATGTGTGCCCTTTCGGGACTTTTCTACCCTGGACAGGATGCTCCCCCTGATATGCTGCGTCATGCCCTATCCACACCGACCACCACTGATCCTGTTCCACACAATTAAGATTATTCTAGGGACCTCCAACCCAAACCACAGTTCCAATTAATCAAACTCTCGATCAGAACAAATTACCATAAACCAGAATAAAATAAAATCACCCTCTCCTCCGCCACCCAGCAGATAGCTGAACCAGCTCGTCACCTCATCACATCAAAACATAGAAAAATTCAAATATGTTAGCAGGTGTGGGTGGGGCACCTCCGAGGGAACATGTCACTCCCACGGTCACTGCCAAGTGATCTTGGGTGCAGGTGCGAATCTAATTAACTATGCACGCTCACCTCGGCACTCTGCAGATGTTCGCCAGCCGGATTAGTTCTTTCCACGCGTGTTTTTCCCTTTCACCTGCTTGTGGGCATTTTTTTACTGTCACCATCTTTGCTGCAGTTAGCAATAAACAATTTTTAATTCAGTTCAACTGCCTGGACTATTGTGCCTACAATTCCTGGATTACTGCTGAGTGGGACCCTGCTTCTGGATAGTTGGAGGTTATCCAACAGAATAAAATCCTATATTATAAAACAGAGATTTCGATTTTCCTGTTCGGAGATATCTGCCGAACGGCTCAATGAAATCGCATAAAAATGAACATACACTTACTAAACCATCATAATTCGCTAGCGACGG
>JAQGBY010008760.1:0-10293 GCA_034698785.1 Mycogona germanica
GTCGAAAAGTCGAAAAGTTTAAGCATAAGAGAACAAACACGGGACAGAATTGTGGAAAGTCGATGGCAAGCTTTAGAGGCTCCATGAATAAAAATAAATAAATCGTGTTTTGTGAATCGTACATTGAAAGACAGCATCCTTTCACCTTCGTAATAATCCAAAAAATCATGATTTCGAGACCATATAACCTTTCGACAAACAATAACCTAACAATAACAAAACAATAACGTTTCGGGAGTCGTCGTGTTCTCCCTTATCATTTGTGGTGGTTTGCTGATACGCTGATTGTTATAATTTCTCAGTAGTTCAAGAGTTTTAGCGCATAAAATTACCAATCTCAACAAGAATTATTAATTAAGAGGGTGCTTCAGCACTCCGAGACGGATGTAGAACAAAATAAAAATGTAGCCTGAAAATACAGTTCAAGTAAGAAATGGATTGAAGTGTCTGAACTATCAGATATTTTCGGACTCCATTTTTATTGGGTTTCGGCCCAAAATTTTTCTTCACTGATTGATTTCACCAAGTGTAGTGAAGAATGTGCTCTAAACGATCGATGCCTTAGAAGGCAAGTCTAATCCCAAGTCTTTCTTCATATTTGAGCCACCTCCCCTCCTCCACTTTTGGGTGGCTATTTTCTCAAAGTAATGCACCATTTTCGGTTTGAATGAGCCATCCTTAAAAACTGCAGCAAAGACAAAGGCGCAATTTTTTTATCCAATTATTTTTTTGTAAAATAATTGTATAGTTCGGTGTGTGCACTGAAAGTTCACACAATTTTTTTTTGAAGTATTTCAAAATTTTGAAAGTGAAATTGCGCGAAGCGCGCAAACTTTAAACTTGCTGACGGCAAGTTCAGGCAAGATAATAATTTTTGCATGACATTTATTTTGATTTACGTCTATAATTTTATGTGGCTGGCGGATGAAGGGCCAAAATTGGAGACAAAATGAATCAAAATGAATAGGTGATCGAAATAGTGAAATTGCGCGTAGCGCAAAATTTTAAAACTAGCATTTGAAGTTGAAATTTTAAGTAAAAAAACAAAAATTATTTTACGCAATTATTAAAAAAATTATTAAATTGCGCGCAGCGCAAATTAAAAAAAATCAATTCAAGGCTAAATAATTTTTTGTTAAATAAAATGAGAGTGCTAATTAAAACGGAGCAGTTTCTGGAGTTTTCGAGAAATTATCGTATCTCGACATTCTGCGCCAGACAATTACAACAAATTTACCCGCAAGCATCCCTCAAGAGAGGGAGGGGGGGCCTATGGCGGGGGTCAAAAGACCAGTTAGACAGAATGGATTTATTTTAAAAGGCTCTGGATTTGAGGCTCTATCAGGCCATTCCACTGTCCGCTCTAGGGAAATAGGAGTTAAAATATGATGCAGATGTACATTGAAGCTCGTTCAACATTTTAGTGTGGCTCCTTCTACTTCTGTTAGGAGTTGGGCACATAATTTCCCCGATATCAACATTTCCCTTCAGAATTCTGACCAGCAACGCTAAACTGATCTCCCTCCTACGATCCTCTAACGTTTCCCACCCCAATATTGACAGCATGTCTGCAACACTGTCAGTTCTTACAAATCTGCAGCTAGTAAATCTCGCAGCTCTTTGCTAAACCATTTCAATTTCCCTAACAAGCTCCACATGGTGAGAATCCCAAATGGAACTGCAGTATTCAAGCAAAGGTCGAATTAAGCAAATGTAGGTCACTGACTTTACTTGGACACCCTTTCAACACGTTTTGAATAAGTCTAAGCCTAGCATTCGCCACACCAATCATCTTTTCAATTTGGGGTTTCCAAGGTAATTTTGGGGTCATCTGCAAACCCAGATATTTGTACTGTTGGACAATCAAGAGAGGTTTCCCCAGAAAGTGAGTAGTCATAAAGCAGAGGATCCCCAGATCTGGATGCATGTATAATGCAACACTTGTCAACATCAAGTCGCAGTTGCCATTCTTTACACCACTTAGCCAGTGAATCGAGATCCTTTTGAAGTTTTTCAGAGTCCTGAGCAATTTTGATTTCCTGTATAACATTGTATCATCAGCATATAGTTTTATTTGATAGTGGATGTGTGGAATGCTGGACGCAAAACCAATATGGCGACAGACATATGCTCTGCACGAGGGACGATAAAACTATAGTAAGACTGCACAGCGCTATGCCCCTGATGACGGACGTGTCCACGACGACGAAAGCTATGGGCTAGGGCGACTAGGGCTATATCAATATAAATTCTTGTACATGGACATGAGCGTGTGCAGTCGTACTGCAATCGGGAGTGAATCCAAGACCATCATCGGATTAAATCGTCTGCAACGTGATGCTAATTACAAATAAGTGGACTCACTTTATTAACAGAGATTTGCGTTGCTGCATTCGGTGACCATATAGTTTTATCGTCCCTCGTGCAGAGCACATGTCTGTCGCCATATTGGTTTTGCGTCCAGCATTCCACACATAAACTATCAAATTCGAACATTATGGCGTATTCATATTTTATTTTTGGATATAGTTTTATGTTGGAGCAAACTACTTTCACATATATCATTAATGTACAACAGGAACAGAAGCAATCTCAACACATTACCCTGTCGCACTCCTGAGCTCTGAA
This sequence comes from Mycogona germanica, assembly GCA_034698785.1. Lineage (NCBI taxonomy): Eukaryota > Metazoa > Arthropoda > Diplopoda > Chordeumatida > Chordeumatidae > Mycogona > Mycogona germanica. Next base: position 2,629 of record JAQGBY010008760.1, read on the forward strand.
TGGACACCAGAGAGAGAACAACTTGTTTTCGGTTCATCAGTGGAATAGCCTAAATGAGTCAAGTCAAGAGTCTGTTAGGATAGGACAACCACACCTTTGTCCTTAACTGGTCATTTGACGCCATAGGCCCCCTCCCGGGGCTGCTTGTGGGTACATATTGTAATTGTAATCAGGAAAGCCGACAGCCAGTCAAAAACCTCTTTACTGACAATATACAGTGCTCAGAATATGATGGGCATCTCTTCAATGTGGACTCTTTCTTCAATGCAGACTTTCTCTTCAACTCAGTTTGTAATGGGTCATGTCTTCCAATGCACGTTTCACAAGATGCAGTTTATTATATTTTTATTCATAGGGCCTCTTCAGCTTATCGTCGATTTTCCACGGTTATGTCCCGTATTTGTCTGCTTATTGTGCTTGGCCAGTTTTCTTGGTTGTCAGGTTATGAGAGCTGCCAGTTAGCCAGTTAATTATAACAAGCGTTACCCCAATTTTTATAATTAACTGTATGGAGTATTTTGTACTAAAGAGTTGTAAACAAAGCAGATGTCAAATAACTGCGATTTATTTAACAAAATGCTCTTGGTTTGAGTACTTCAGAGTGTCACATGATTTCAGATACCGGATTCTTGGGTTTGTCGTGAGACTCGTGTTCCCTAAATATCCGTTTTCAAAACCTTTGTGATTGCCCAACAAAGTCAAAGACAATTCTCTTTTAAGGACCAAATGGATGCAACGAAAAATTTTCTGATAATTGAAAGACCCGAATTTTCAAAATACAATGTTACACGACATTTCTAAGATTTTTTTTTAATTTTGGCATATTTTTCAAATATCTAGGTGCCACCGATACCGAAACTCCGCAAAAGCTGCGGCGAGAAGCGGCCGCCAGTAACACACAATCACAAACACACCAAATAGTAAAACACGACCGACCAATATAGCATACTGGATGGCCAACTGGGGAACACGGTGCACCGCACCTTTGCGGAGTGTACAGTCCCGTGTGCTCCTTCACCTTTTCATTGCATGAGTAGCTGAACAGTGCATGCACAGGAGCGACACCATGGTAAAGGCCGCTGCACAAGTGACCCCGCACTCCGCAAAGTCAAGGCGAAACGAGTACCAGATCCTACAGCCGATATAGAAAAGGCTTCCTACATTCTAAGCTGAGCGACAGCGATATGCCATAGAATTAAATTGGGATTTTCGGCTACCGATTGTTCTCTTGGTTCGATAATACACACATCTCGATTTGGCAAAAAGTAGACCTTGCGCAACCGACGCATTCCGTGTTTACTTGTAACTCTAATACAATCGATGATAGATTTTCGACATTCGACACTTTTACATGTCACCATGTTACTTTTACATAGGCTACCAATGACACCTAAAGCACGTAATGCGTGAATTGCGCATCTTATTAATGTAATTGGGGGTGGCCAATCAAAACCATCTCCTATGCTCAGGTTTTCTTCTGGGCAAACCTCGCAAAAATGACGACTGTGCTGGGTCACATTTTCGTGATTCAATTCTGAATTTACAAATAATTGGAACTAATTGGAATGTACGACTCGTCGTAGCCCAGTTGGTTTAGCGACTGACTGTGGCTCGGCGGTCCCGGGTTCGATTCCCGGCGCGGGCTCTCGAAAATGTCGATCCCGGGGTACTGGTCGTTCCCCTCACCATGAGGGGATGTAACGCATGTAGTGCAATTGACTTCAGTTGATTGGGTGAAGAAAAAAAAGAACCATTTTTTGGTGGATTACGACGAAGTCTGCGACAGTGCGCGGCCAGTCAATGAGATTTTAAAACATTGAAAAGTAGAATCCGATTGCATTTCACTATAACCAGTCACATTTATCAAGGTATCTAGCATTTATAACATTCATTGTACTACAGCACTTCTAAGACGGGCCGCACTAAACCTCGAAATTACAAAAAATCGCCGAATTATCAAAAGATCGACATAATCGAGTTGCTCGATATTATCAATGCAGGTGACAATCATTTTAAGAAATTACGGGCATAATCGGTTAATCACCCATTCTGGCGATGCCCAAATAAGGTTTTCAGCAATCTTCGCACATTACAAAAATTGATTTTCTCAGAAGTTGCACGGAAAATGAGTGAGGAAATGTGAATCACGAAAATATCGACCCTGGGTTCGCACGTATGTCAGCAGACAGTTCGCGCATCTCACGTATTACGAGATTGACGACATTCGAAAACTTAGAAAAGATACCACCTTTCCACTGAAAGCAAAAATTTCAGGAGAAAGGCAAGAATCTGAACTACATTTAGCAACCCCACTTTGAGAAATATCTCCAGTAGAAGACGCTCATTTTTGCATTCTCGACAGAAATACTGAACGTGTGACGTACAATGTGAAACGACGATCAAAATTCCAAAAGTCAATTTCCAACTTAAAATAAAAAGAAACTTTAAATAAACGTAATAATTGCCCATTGCAACAAAATGATGCAGCGAAAGAAATATTTAACGAGTTTCAATTTTTAAGAAATTTTTAAAACTTAAAACGTTGTTCAAAACTATCAGTTAAGTGCCTCATAAAATTTGCATATCAACAAGTCTAATAAAAATTGTCGCACCCGATTTACAACATTAGATGATATTAGATTACAACAAGAATGATATTATCGATAAAATTTGGGGTTAAAAAACGGTTTGATCGGTATCGGTTGATAAAGCTCGGTAATAATTACGGACTGGAAAATTTCTGATCTATCGAGAGTGCAAAATGTTCACCACAGCTCCATCCGGTCGAGAAGGGAAAAAAAATACAATCTACCTCGGCAAACACTTCGGGATTCGTTCAAAAATCTCGCAGCTAACGCAATATTCTGCGCGATTAGTTCAAGCAGAACAGACGACTGTCGTTCAAAAAAATTGTTCTAAGACAGACTACCCGGTGCGTTCGAAAACCTCCGCTGCCAAAAGACATTGCACTAAGAAAACGCTGTCACTCACTAGCATCTTCGAAGACTTGCTTGGTATATCGCGCGTATCGTAAAGTTGATCTTTACTTTAAGAGCCTCAGAGGCTCCAACACATTCTCTAGACGGCTTCACTGAATATTAGAAAAACGATATTAAAAAATTGGTCGCCGAGAACAGGCAAGTGCAGAGGCTGTTAGGTATACGGCTCTGTCAATGTGCAGTATGGCTCGCTTCTGAACCGCGTTGTCTTCGAGCCGCGATGAGGGGTTTTCGAACGAAAAAGGCAAGTGCTCGTCACAGTAGGCTCTTGTCAGCTAATCAGACACGGTGCAAGACAGACTGAAACACACACGACGGACCAAGAGACGCACAGAGCCAGAACGACAGATTATTCTTGATAGTATTTTTGCGAACGGGTGAGTGGGAGGGTAGTTCTGGATAACTCCGGGATAGAGAAATGCCGCTAATGTTCTCAGACACACACGCACACGCGCACACACACACACCCAAACTACGACTGCACACGATCCGATATAGGAGACTGAAGAAGAACGTTAGAAATGTAGATGAAGTTGGAAAGACACTGAGATTATAGTTGCTCCGGGGACACAAAAAGGAGTCTATGTGGTCTCTCGCTGGACGAGATTTGGTCGCTCGGACAGGACGAGACTGGCGAACTTTAGGTCAGAACGGGAAAGAGCCAGAACATTTGCTCCGCATTCTTTTGGACTTTTTAAATACGAGACAAGATCGACCTCCTCCACTTAAGGATAACAATGTTGTCTGTCAGCCATAAACCACCGCCATCATCTCGAATAAGGCTCAGAGAAGAGATTTTCTTCAAAATCGAGAAAGGTTTAAATGCTAAGAAACGGGTTGAACGACAGTGATAAAAGAGTCACTGAGTCTGATGTGAATTAATTTTTAGTATTTAGTAGTAAACTTTGAAATGTCTAGCAGCAAGTTGGCCGGCTATTGCCAAAATGGCCAGAAAGTCATAAACCATTTCTTTTCAGAACTATAGATAAATTTCATTTGTTGAAACGATTTGATTTCAAGTATAATTGTTAATCATAACAAATTAAGGAAATTCTCAAGCACAATCGGGAATATAAAATATGCAGAAAATAGAAGATCCCGATAAAAAGAGATTTAAGTTACCTTGCTTAAACAACCTTTTCGATAGTAATTTTTTAGTGTCAATTATTTTAAAGTTAAACGAAATTTGCCCACTTCGTCTCTTCTGCTATCAAACAAATAGACTTTGATCACATTCGCAATTGAGGCCGACAGATTAGGATGGGAGAATTTGAAAACTGGTGGCGGAAACATTTTCAAGAGTTTCCAGAATTTTTACTTTTGTGTCCCACTATCGAATGGCCCGTCGCTTGTGTCGCTGGGCATATCGAGCGGAGCAACTTTGACGGGGCACAACACGGTCACATAATTGTACTAGTAGTGTGCAAAAATCGGCGAGACTTCTATTCCCCTCTTAAATCAGGTGACCTGGGTCCCACATGGCCGCGACAAAAACACTCGCCACTAATCACCCAAAAGGCGACCGCCATAGAGGAAGTAAGAACCCGTCGTACATTGCATCGCACGACCGAACCTCATTGCTTGCGGTTTCAACGTGATCTGGCCACTAAGAATGTCGAGCTTAATTAAAAGCCCTCCCATTGAAACAGATATACAAGAAAGCCAGTAGCACTCCACCTGCAATGCACAACCAAAGTCAACGCTCTATGAAACACCATCTGCTGGTCAAAGGCGCAACAACCATTGTGTCTGTCGAATCAACCATGTGATAACCATGTAAGAATCGCGTCCTATATTTCAAGAGACATCAAAGCTTCCTAACATGAACAAACGCCGCTAAAAATAATAATCATGGGTCAAACACGTTGAAATCCAACTCACATCAATTATCATGAAAACAGAATCGTGATCATCTTGAATTTGGCAAACCAGTTTCATATTTGGCCTCACCACAGGTGGTGCAATTAGTACCCATAAAGAGGATGGGTCGTTGGGGGGAGGGGGAACACAGATACTGGCACCCGCTGAAGGTTTGAGAAACAAGTCACCATTCGCTCAGTAAAAGCAAGAAAGCAACCTCCTAGTCAATAAATCTAGGCGTGAGGGTGCAGGATGGAGGTAAGTTTTTTGAGTTTCTCTCCCCCAAAATCTATCAGACCCCATGCCTTACAAACACGCCCCACAAAGTGAAAAAAAGATTGAGATAAAAGAGTCCAGCAAACCACAGATGGGGACGAGGCTAGAGCTCGCTGAGGAAGGTGAGAAACGAGCAGAGGAATTGAAAGTGCAGGGGTGAGTGGTGGTGATGGTGGTGGTGATTGAGATGATGGTGGTGATGGTGGTGGTGGTGGTGGTTGTGGGACTCGGCTGCGGCGTGAATCTGCGCACCGAGTAGCAGCTTGAACATGGCGAATCGGTTGATCGCAGCTGGAGAGGTCAGGAGGGGGTGCGGGGGAGGGCGCTGTTGCTGTCGCTGGGACTGCTGCTGCTGTGGCGACTGTTGTTGCTGGTGTGTGCCCTGCGAGTGGGGGTGGGTGGTCGGCTGCTGGCCGTTTACCTGCATGGTCTCCAAGTCGCCGTCGGCCGTATGCCGTCGTCGTGGCCGTGGTGGCGGCAGGGTGGCCCGGCGCCCGTCCGCGTACGCGTGCATGTAGAAGCAGTTTCCGGCGAACGGACACTCACCGGCTCCTTGCTTGAAGTACTTACACGGCTTCTCGCTATCCGGGGCAAGCAGGAATGGTGGACGTGACGAACGGTGGCATGGAAGAGACAGACGACAAAGCACAGCGTTACCACAGCTCAAGAATTTACGGGAACCGAACACAAATGTTACATATTTTTACTTTTCATTTTTTTGTTTCCTTTTTATTAGAAAATTAATTAATCGGAAATATAATTTCTTCAATGAACCTGCTATTTTTTATATTCAATTGTTAAATCTGAAATCAGGAAACATTGAAGTACAAACCGCTCCAAAATTAATTTAATGAGATCTATTGATGATGGCGATTAGTCATCGCAGCATTTATTAAATTTTTTCTTCAGAAACATTTCGACGCAGCACGTCTGATGCAATCTCAAGTTTAAAATAAAAGCCAATCAAAGGGAATAAAATCTGAGTCAAACTAGCAATGACGATCGACTTTACATAACAAACCCGACTTTACCCAGGCAGGAAAAAGGTCAGTTACAAAACACAAAAATCAGTTCCCTACTTCAGATGACAAGATCCGAACCTCTAGCTAGTGGATAAAAAACCATATATTGAAATTTCGAGCTCAACTCGGAAGTGAGTGGCTACCTGAGTGCCTTCTTGTAGTCCTCGATGAGCTTCAGCTTGTCCTCTTTGCTCTCCACCCAGTATTTGCTTGGGGTGACGTAGTCTGAGGGCGTTCGACACTGGGGACACGACCTGGACATGAACGCAAAAAAAAGCTCCAGTTAAGACAGAACACCATGGCTCAAACTTATATTTGCATCACTGCTTACGCGTGTCACCAGCTAAGCAGGAATGGTGTCCGACGTTCGTCGTCAGGGGCTGTTCGCTTTTCACAGGCATTGCACCGCGAACAGCCCCTGACTACGGACGTTTCACTCGAAAGCTAGCTTGGGCTCCATTCAAGGATTGTAATTTTCATGTTTTAACATCCAAATGTGAATTTGTCATTTTGCATAGTAAATGCAATCTCGTTCATCTACATCATTCCGGTTCGGCGATTATCATATTATCATTATGTGCATCTCGTTTTCATTTATTTGTGTGCTCATAAACACTTGAAATGTGTTTTCGTTCCTCAGTGCAATCATTCTACTGCAGTTATTTAGTTTGCAGTTTTATTACATCGTACATATGATTATAAACTTATTGTAAACATTTTTAACACGCATATTATCGTTAACTTATTTATGTGTTAAATATATGTGTATGGATTGGATTTGTCAAGACATTAAACTGTTGTCGATTCCGGAATAATTTTTGGATTGCATCCAGCAAACCTTTGATCTTATACATCGGGCAACATCACCTAATCTTCATTTCTAATTAAAGTCCCCTCATAAATTTGTAATAGGCCAAAAATGAAAAAATCAGAAAATAGGAGTTGTTTGAAGCGCTGGCACAAATCGGTAACATTCAAGATGTATAAGTACTTCTATCAACAATGTTGGTATGAGGATGACCAGGGAGAGCAGAGTGATAAGATCGGTCACAAATGGTAAGTACGGTGGAGATGTCACACTCTCCCGAGACCTATAGACAACTTCAGACCTCAGTCCGAAAGTGTCGAGAATGAGACAGACCTGATGGTTTTGTTTTCGAGCTGCTTGGTGTTGCGCCAGGTGCGGATGCAGCTGAGACAGAAGACGTGCACGCAGTTGGGCAGAATGCCAAAGCGGCGTTCATGTGTCGGCCACTTGTCCATGATGACGTCCATGCAGATGCTGCAGGTCTTGTCGCGGCTCTGCGCCACAGCGAATGACAACTCCATGTCACGCTCGTGGGCCAGTACACACTCCTGAGCACATTTGATCAGTGAGAGAAGGGAGGGAGAAAGTCAAATCAGAACCGTGGTAACAGATCCGGGGTGGACACTAAGGCAGCGCAGGATTCCCCCCCCCCCAATCAACTGTAGTCAACCGCACTACAGGCATTACGTCCCCCTCATGG
>JAQGBY010008761.1:0-10292 GCA_034698785.1 Mycogona germanica
GTTATCTGGTTTGCTTGGTTGTCTCGTGAAATCGACGACGTCATGCTTTTGATGTGGAGACGCTATTTTTTAAGTTTGAAGTGAAAGGGAGATTTTCCAAAATTATATTATGTTATAATGAGAATAGAGAAGAAAGAAATCGTCGCTAGCGAATTATGATGGTGTACTTAAGGTATGTTAATTTTTAAGCAAATTCATTGAGCCGTTCGAGAGTTTCTCTCTGGACAGGAAAATCAGATTCTTAGTTTTACAATATAGGATTATCGGAGTTTCATCTCAACAAAATGTTTTGTCATCATAGCGTTATTGCACTCAAATCCCCTTATATTATGACACGTTAAAGTCAGTGCATGATCGTAATTTTTTTCATCATATTTCATAACTGGTGATAGGAAAAAATCAATTTTTCAACTCTTCTATTAATATGGAAATCACTTGAAAGCGCGCGTCTCTGAACATCGCCAACATTCCACACACACACATGTGTCTGCGCACATTAATTCAGCTGTTCCCCCCAAATTGGTTTTATGTAGGTTTACCCCCATTTACAGCTCCATGCTATAGTGATCAATTTGCGTGCGCACATATACTTTAACACTGTATTCGGAAAACCCCTACGAGTGAGAATATGGGGAAATAACTTTGACGTTAATAACTGTCGTTTATATATGTATTTCTCGCAAATTCTCTACACTATTATGTCGGGGGGGGGGAGAAGGTGGTATTTGGATATATATATGGCGTCCATAAATTTCTGGAAGCTCTCGAGCACTTGGGTCATAATATACGCGCACACAAATAAGGCAATAAAAAAGTATGTTCGGAGGCGCAGATTGAATGATATATATTTTTTGCGCCGTGTCTGATGGAGCGCCGCCAGCGGATGTTTTGACGACCAGTTAACTAACTTTGGGTTACCATAATGTTCACAAACCAATACTCCTAAGACCATAGACATTCCTGGATCCAATCAAGTTCGGTGTCTTGTATTTTGTATATATGCAAATTAGAAACCAATTACAACGTGGCCACTCCCTGCCTGAGTCGTGCCAAGTGGTGTCAGGACCTAATAAGTGCCTCTCTCAGCGTCGGTAATTCGACTCATATGTTGCAGCATGCTCAAGTAATAGTCAGAAATCAGAGCACGACGCCATCAAGCGCGAATATCGATACAAGTAGCAACAGTGATTCGTTTCAAATCAGGTCTCCCGAAGAAAACTGTAATCTATGATCGAAATGATTTATCGAGTCTAGACCGCCTTAAACACGTAGGACAATAATAACAGACATGACAATGATACATTTGTCTCAATCTCGTATCTACCAAATAAGATAAAAACACTGAGAGTAAAACACACTTGTACACACCAAGAAATACAAAGTATCTTCGGTATTAAAGTGTTACACATTACTTATAACAATTATAATATATGAAAACAAAAGCTAACTGACTTTAAGAATGCAAATCATCCAAAATAAAAATACACGTCCGTCTGCTTGAGACGTATTTAACACTTAGTATTTTACTAAGAAAGCGAGATCCCATCGCGTACCTAATGGGCGGTTTACACCGGAGAAGATCGGCTCCTAAGGAACCGATCTTTTCTGGTGTAAACCGCCCTATATCCCCTTATATACAGAGTCTGTAGTTCCACTCGCTCCTCTTTATCCGGCGTGAGCACACAATTTAAGCCCAATTCTGAATACGTAATAATCGATTTTCTAAAATTCTCCAGGCTGTTCCGTGAAAATGTCTATCGAAATCCAGCAAACGGTTCTCCGCTTTGGTGCGGGGTCCCGGGAGGATACATTGCCATGGGTCGGCGTAAATGCGGTACACGTTTTGTTTGGCAAAATTAAAATAACGTATTCCGTAAAAATCTTTACGATTTCGAATAAAATCAACTTCAAATAGCTACATTAGTTCCGAAACCACTTCTGCATGCAAGCCATACTTTCGTATCTTGCAAATGAGATTATCGAAGGCTGGATCTGAATCTCGACCGAGTCCTTTTCCTGGCTCACCTGCATCCTGTCTATACTCTGTATATCCCTACTGAAAAAGAGAACGAAGTCGGGATAACCTCATCGACAAGCCTATGCACTTGAGCGGCGTGCCTGGGAGTTCTGAATGTCGTAACCTCATCAACATCAACCTCATCAACATTCAGAGCACATTGCAAATGGCTGCGCCCCAAATTTTGTGTACTTAAATTTTACACCAAACTAAAGAAATGAAATGACCGGGGCTCTCTTTTTTTATTGAGCTATAAATGTGAAAATAGCAGATAAATCAACTTAAAAAATATGGTAAAATTCAAGTAGAGCCTAAGGCAGAACGAGAAGCACGTTGACAACATAACATAGGCAACATAGGCACATAGGCACATAAGCAACATTTAACTGAAAATTTGCAACAGTTTCTATAAGCAATTAAAAAATGATTGGATTTGAGCAGTATATATTTATTAAATCTTAATGAAAACGAAGAACTAATTAAACTGTTCTGTAATTTATCTATTAACGATAAAACATTAATCTACGTACGAATATTTTAACGGTAAAATCTAAATTCACTGTAACATATCTGTACAGAAAATGGTATATAAAAATATGGCACCTAAAAATATTTTAATACAATTTTTCATAAATTCTTTTAATTATAATTGTGCAGGGTTGGTGCATCTTCATTTTACTGTGTTATTCACTCCAAGGCATTAACCAAATGCACGTGTAAAAATTATTAGGTCTTCAGCATATACATTTGATGCAATATCTCTTTTAGAATGAAGTATGACTCAGCCCAGTGGATTTAGCAACTGACTGTGGCTCGGTTGTCCCGGGTTCGATTCCAGACGCGAGCTCTCGATTATTCGATCTCGGGGTACTGTTGAAAATGTGCCTATCACATAGTGCCTAAGCACTGAGAGGGGTTTTTTGGCAACAACTTAGATTCTGAGTACGCGCACACACACAACACTTGTAGTCGTAGAAAATGCCACCCACACGACCACCTTAATAATTTTTCAAAACTGTACCAAAAGCAATACCAAAAAAGTGTGCACAGAATCCTATCTCTCCAAATACGCAAGCACAAATATCCTCCTGAGAGCCAGGTATTTTCATGTGTCAGCGTATTTTTGGAGTGGTGTCCCAAGACTTGCAGTGGAAGTGCAACACTAAGCACGTCACTCAGTGATTATAAGCGGCTGAAACAGCGAGTTGAAGAGATACAATGCCGATCCTAATATACGCCTATATGTGCACCTATCCAGCATGGTTAACGGAATCTGCCGAGCAGTCGCTTAAACTCGTCGGAAATCGAATGCGCTTGACCACGACATACCACGTAAAATGGACTCAGTTTCTGAGGAGGATATACCATTTTTTCCCCCCTCCCCCTCTCCCCTCTCCCCCCTCCCACCACAGCCCATGCATCTCAAGCCCATTTATGTCAAGAGTCGGTCGCGGCCAGTTTATAAAGCCGGCGGAAGTCCATATATGCTAAATCGCCTCTGCGTATTTTTTGAAGACTCGTCGACGAGCAACCAACCCCCCACGGACGACGGATTAAGTAAATCGCCTCTCGAACAACGTATAAGAAAAAACGAAGTCGATCAAGTGGTCAGCGGACGAACCCTTTCATATATAAGATCTTTTTTTATGGGTTGCTAAAAAAAATACCACCCACGTCAACATGAGCGGATCCATTTATGAAGAACCTTAGCAGATCCATTTATGAGGAACCTTAGCATACATATATACATAATAGAAGAGGCTCATGTTAGAAAAAGTCTTTGCCTAGGGAATAAAAACACTACGTGAACACTCTAATATTATTTGACCATTTTCCCACCCAACCGAAAGAGCATATAACACAGTTTAGAAACTGTGAGATACAATACTAAGACGTAAAAAAGTTTTTACTGACTAAATAAGGAAAAAAATGCTTTCGAACGTTGAGGTATTGTCCTACGGGGAAGAACCATTTGTAACAGTAATGAAAGACATTTCAAATGATTGAGATACTCATTCTCTAAATCAATTTAGTTCTACCAGTAATTGTTTGCTTTGTTATGTGCCACATTGTTACAGTTTTTATTAGCCAATAGTGAGAGCAAAAAATGGCGTGAAACACCCTTTTCTATTTTCCTCTATCTCATCCGAAAGTCGAACTTAATTTACAAGCAGCAACGAATTAAGCGGAGTTTACATAGGAGAAGATCGACTCCTAAGGAGCCGATCCTACGATATTTTGCATTTACACCTATATATGGAGTGATGCAGTGCACCATTCACGCGCCGTTGTAATATTTGCTCAACAGATGGCGAGGCTGTGCGTCAACTGAATGAAAATATTTCTCAGCAGAGGCGCTGATGCATGAAAACTGAGCGCTCTTCTTGTTGTGCCATTGTCGCTGATGGAGAGCGGAGCAGAGCCGTGAGTGAGCGCACAGAAGGCGCTCAGTAACCGGATCCCATGCGAGGCTCCCTTCACAATAAGAACATTTTTATTCGTAATGGAAGCGACAATCTCTCCTAGGAGCCGCTCCTCGAAGATACGATTTTTCGCTCCTATGCGACGAAGATCGGCTCCTTATGAGCCGATCTTCTCCGGTGCAAACACCGCTTAACATGAATGGATGAAAGACACAAAATATGGAGACACATAACGTAAGAAATATCGAACGCTTTGCTTAAAACGTCTTCCTTTTTAAGTATCCAGCTTGCCCACATGTAATAAAATAGTTAAGTTTTTGAAGACCTTATTTTGACTGTATAAAACATCAGCGATATTTCAGATTGGAATTCCCAATAGTTACGAAGGCCATTCGCGTAATACACAATGTATATGCAAAAAGCTCTATTTCGCGAATATGAAAAAAACTGGGTGGCGTCTGTAAAAAATGTTCGGAGAAAATATTCGTGGCCGAGCGAGCCATAGATTTTCAAATGAGGCACAGAATGAGTTTTTTCCGGGAGTTGGTGGAAAAAAACGTATGGCGCTTTTATCGGTTCAGACAGACCATATGAGGAAGCGGAAATCGAGGGGGTCGAATTTCTCGGAAGGTCATGTTTGTAATATTGAAACTAGGCCGATGCGTCTCTGTTGTCTATATTCTCCGGAGACCGGCTGCAGAAGCCATTTCATTTCGAGCAATTACTGAAATTGAACAAAATCATGGATGGCAAAAGAAAAGTGGTTAGCATAGCATTAAGAAAACGTCCGTAGACAGTCACGAAAGCGTCTGTTGAATGTTAAACGAAAATAGTTTTGACTAACAATTGAATTTAAATTGCTCACAGAAGACGTCTTCCGCAATTCCCAATACATCCTTATTGATTATTCAGTACGCAGTTTACTTAGTCAGTGCCAATTTCAGTCAACTTTAGTCGACCCTTAAAATAAAATGTCAGAATAGCTTTACGCTATTGCAGTACTAGTTTTCTTATTTGCCTTACTGAATTTGAATGTCACAAGTTAAACGATGCAAACCTTAAAATAATATTTGAACTGTCGTCATTGCCTTCCAATTCTGCTGCACATTTTGGAGTTCGAAATTAAATAACTCAGTGTAGACGTTCGTTTAAGTGTTTGACTGTAAACTTAATTATTTATCGATTTTGCAATATCAACAATACCGTTTATTTGAATTGCAAGGATAAAATCGTAGTGAAAATACGAATCACCTATAATCACCAAAAAATAATTCATCAAAAATCAAATTTTGTGGCTTTTTAAAAAAATCAGGATTTGTAACTATCGAAACGACTGACTTATTAGTTTATTCAACCCACTCATTTATTTTTAAACAATGTTTCCTTAGACAACAATGTACCAGGTATTTTTGCGACACACTGCATAGTCATATAACGTGTAACACGTAAAGCTCCCCCCGATTGGGCTTCGTGCAATACACCGACGCAATCCAATTTAGCAGCAGTCAGGGTGATCAGCGAATTTTTCTTTCCAATCACCTCCTTCGACGACCAAGGCTAAAAAAATAAAGCATGGCCGTTGATCACATTGACCATTTATGACAATAGCTAGAATTTCTACCGCAAAATCTCTGGTACAAATTAAAAATACATTAAACGAAAATTATTCTGAATTCGCAAACCAGCTGCGTTATTGCTCCATGCAGAAATAATAATACAAGAAATTGAGTGAGATTCGAATCAACTGTAATGGCAAAAAAGTATCCTATTTAATATTGCCTCCGAAGTGACTTACGACAATAGAAACTAAATTCTTAGTCGTCAGCCGTCGACAAACTTCGATTACAGGGCCATCAAGTAATAAGTTGAATGGAAGACTTAAAAAAATATTTTTTTAAAAGAATATAACTCCTGAACGCACGAAGCGAGTTTTCATGCCCAGCTGAGCGAATCATTTAATCGAATTTTATCAGCTGAAAGGGTATCTGGTGATCCGAGGCACAAGTACAGAGTATCTCGGATCTTGGTTTTGTCGAAAGCCGCGAAAAGATTTAATTAAAATTGGCGATTGACAATGCCTCCAATTCTGTCACCGAGGGCGTCTAAAAAAATCTGCTATCGACAGGGCCATAGTTTTGCGAGGAGTTTCTTGGATGCCAAACGCCCCCTCCCCCCCCGGGCCGACCACTGCAGCAATCCAGCATCGTCCTGAGATAAGAGTTCGTCGGATGAGGTCAGCATCAGAGTACACGTCATTGGTTAAATCACGGATAACACGGAAATGTGTTCGGATAACTACTAAAACAGATTGTCGTAATTGTAAAGCTTGATTTATACCGAAGAAGATCGGCTCCTAGGGATCTTCGTCGCACAGGAGCGAAAAAATCATTGCTTTCAGATGTAAACCGAAAAATTACAGCTTCGGTGAAGAGATCGTCTCCTTAGGAGCCGGTCTTCTTAGATGTAAACGCCGCTTCCGAATCATCTACTTTGTAAGAAACGTATAGTCATAGGAACACGCAAATTTCGGGTCGGGTCTCAGGAATCATATTGCACCCAACGAACACTTTTCACATATCTTCTTAACGCGAAACAGCTGCATGGCTCTAGCAGTTTGATCAAATCGAACAAATTTTATTTATTTCGCGCGAAACGAAATTTTTTGTGACCCGCATCTACTGTACATGATATATTCAACGTATTTTATCGTGCTCACCTTTTCACTTTTGCGCTAGGAAATCCTCCTTGGCTGCTCCGTCAACCTAAAATAAATGTCAGAGATTAATAATACTGTAACGGGACGGTTTAAATTGTTTTATAACATGAGAAGTGTTTTCGAACAAATAAATTAAGACCTCTTAATTATTTTCACAGACATTCTGTACATTCCTAAGGAGATACATGTACTCGTATATCAATGCGTTGTCTTCTTTCTGGAATACTAATTTAAATTTTAAGAATCATTAAAGAGTCATGAGGGGTCATTAAATTTAATGATTCCGTTCATGGAAGGCATCCACAAATTAGAACTTCTTTACAATGTTTCTCTAGACAAATCTTATATATAAAAGCTAGAGTACATCGATGATAAAATTCGATCTAAATTTATTTTCTTGTGTATTTAAATTCATTGCTTGGAATTAGAAGTCAAAATATCGACGGGTTGAAATGCAAAAACGGTCTGTTTATGTTCTTCCAAGAAAAATCTTGTTTCATCTCAATATTCGTATTTTCGGATCCAGGGGGTCTTAAGAAGGATACTTTATGGTAGCACTTCTGGCGAAATCAAACAAATTCGCGCTGCAACACCTTTGGAGTCGTCCATGAAAAAAAAAAGTCAGCTGAAAGTGACATTGCGAGAATTCTGTCTGAGAAGGGTTTGGTTCCCTTTCACATTTATTAGATTGCCCGCGACAGACGAAAAACTGAGAAACGGTTTGGGAGCTTTGAAAATAACATTACCCATTACGGTAAAAAAAGCCTAGAGCTTCGTGAGCCTAAACTAAATGTGAGACGCTCCACATTCACACCTTCACATGATCGTTATGTATTAGAATCCCTACGACCATTTTTCGCCTCGAGTTTATATTTTATAAGAACAACAGGTCAAAGTTAATCGCTGCCTTCAAATGTCCCGCTCTAAAGATGGATGAATTAGATCATATAGCATATAACAGTTCCAACCAAGCACACCATACCACATACTATTACCGGAATAATATTTTCAATATAAAAATAAAATAAAATAATATTAAAAAACATAAATAAGTAAACGTAAAATAGCCGGTTTATTTCATTGGTGGTTACTGTAAACCCAAGCAAAGCCGTGCACCCTTCTTGTAGTTATATAAAAATGATTGTATTTCCTGAATTTCAAAGTGTTATTGAATTCAATTTTCATGATAATATTTCAATAATTAAAAACAAAATTTTGTTTTGATTTTCAACTAATTTCCGTTTTAAATGTTGTCAGAGGTTTGATACACGTAATTTTTATCCTAATTTCACGGAATATCTCCACTAATCTGGCACCAATACGTAGATATGACGTTTTCGGCGAAAAAAAAAGACACACCGTCTATTGGAAGCCAACAACATTTGATAATGTCAATAACTACTAATCGTAGTGACTTCCGGTTTGTCACGAGCAAAAGAGCCTTCGTCCTCCGTCCGTCCGTGTAGATGAGTGCACCTGTAATCTCGAGAATGGGCAGTTTGCACGCAGGTGCACAATTCTGCACAAGCAGAGAGAAAGAAAGCTATTACTATATCCGGTATGTGAAACACCGGTAAGTACATGTATATCGTACATGTATATCCATTTCCCCCTTTACGCGCATGTCATAATATACACATCATAAAACACCGAATACGGTATTGGCAATCGCATGTCGACCACCACCCCCATCCCTGAACCACGGCTCACATTATTTTAGCTTTAGTCGAATTTATTATTGTTATTATTTATGTTTTATAGAGCGGAACCAGATAGCCTATAATCACATGCACGGGGCATTGATCGGTTTATGGCGCAAATATGCACTTAGCTGGTAAACCGGGAGATAAAATATAAATCCACTGACGTCACAGTATAAGGTCCTCCAATATGCCAACGTACTAGAGAGAATTAGTTCATCATTCGTGTCGGCATTTGTCGGGTCTTTGTCGCAAACCCTCTCTCGGTGAACTATGTATGTGAAGGACACATTGACACGAGTTCCACGAAATCAAATAATCGATAGTCTCACCTTCTTGAAGCACGTCTGGCTACCGACTGGATTACGAAGAGTGGCATGTGAATTTATGATTTAATTAGATGGCGATATTATTCAAATAGTCTCAAACTTTCGATACTTCACTAACGAATGGCGATATTATTCAAATAGCCTCAAACTATCGATACTTCACTATCGAATGTACTATGACTATCGCACATCGCTACGTGGAAGCGTGATTTTCAAACATCTCTGTTTTTGTCAAGTCATTAGTCACGCCCCGTCACACATCACGTGAGTCCAATTTTTCAAAATTGTCACAATGCGTATCGATTGTTCTCAATCCAAACAAATTTCCCGCCGATAGATGTCATAAATGTCGTCATGCATATATATACTGCATATATCAATTCTTCCCATACACCGTGTAAACATCGTATGCTCGCAATCGTAACTCACCGGCGTCCGTAGTTTAATAAATTCATATCTCATGAACGCAACAACATTCAGACCTGAAATAAACTGCGCTGACCTTATAATTTGCGGCACTACAATCTAATACCCTCGTTCTCGGCTATCGAATAACAAATATATTCATTGTAAGGTCAACTGTGTTTTACAGTACTACAATTCCGTGTTGGCAACTTCACGTCTATTTGTCACCGTCCAGATTATCAAATATAGTTACATGTATGCACTAAAATTAAAATTCCCTAAAACGCGTTGTTCGTCCGTTTGCTCGCACACGGATATAATAACAAAGTTTTATTGGTATGGATAGAGCTTACCCATTACGGACATAAATATGTCCGCTATCTAGCAGTTAACGTGAATGTGAATTGTCACAAGGCTTGCAAGTACATGTTTATCTGACAGTAGTTTAAAGTGATTGTATCCCGAGATTTCCAGACCACGATTCAAGTCCTTCTAATTGACCAACATTTTCCAGAGACCTCCCGTGACTCAATAACGCTAACTGAAATTTAAAAAAAATGAGTCAAAAGACCGAAATATAATTTTTTTTAAATTCGAGCAGTATACTAAGATTCTTTCTTATTACTTAACAAGCGGGTAAGCCCGTCACCAGGACGGGCGAAACCACAAAATGAAATTCACAATAAGAAAAAAAATAGGAGA
>JAQGBY010008762.1:0-10291 GCA_034698785.1 Mycogona germanica
TTTTGGAACTCACCTGGGTAAAATTTAGGAACCTATTTTTTTCAAATAATGATTTAGAACATGAGTGATGTAGTAGTTGGCATTGACTTTCACCTTTGCAGGAACTTTGATTGTAGTGGACCTCTGTCTGTTAGACAACCTACCACAATGAAATCTTTTTTCCAATTGTCACGACACTTTACTTTCCATTGGTCAGGTGGAGATGATCCTCTCTTATATAACGTACAGATCTTTCTCTGACCATTGCAATTGTAAATGCGCTACGACCCGTCGTGGCGCAGTTGGTTGTAGTCAATGGATATGCATTTTTATAAATTTAATCAGATTCTCGTGCTTTTTTAATTTTTTTAAAACCTCAATCAACTGTAGTCAACCACACTACAGGCGTTACGTCCCCTTGTGGTGCTCAGGCACTATGCAAAGGGACGACCAGTACCCCGGGATTAAAATTTTCGAGAGCCGGCACCGGGAATCGAACCCGGGACCGCCGAGCCACAGTCAGTCACACCAACTGGGTTATGACGAGTCGTACTTAAACCAATTTTAAACCAATGCAGATCTCTGTTGTGCTTTTTTCAAACTTTGGATTCAAATGAACGAACTAAAAAATAATTAATTTGAGTATATTTACTTGATTATTTTCTTATTATTCTTGTAATTTCATATATCAGGCATTTGCTCAATGTGGCACCTCACCCGCCTGACTGAAAAGAAACTCTGAATCGTATTCCCCAAATATTTATCTCATAAAATAGAGGATATAAACTTTTTTGCAGTGTGGCGCAAACTGTTTCGGTACATAAAGTGGCTTCAGTGATATTTTTTGTACGTAACCCGGCCACATTTCTTCAAACACTTCTAATTTTAACCGAAACCCGGAGAGTTCACTAAGCTCTTTGGATTAGGTGGGTTGCGGTTGTCAAATGACAACCGCTTGGAGTCCTCTCTCGCCGCTGGGCCAGGCCACAGCTGTTGAATAGTAAAACGCGACCACAATATCTCTCGATTTTCTGCTTTTTAAACTTGTTCCGACCAAACGGTTTCAAAAGCGGTACTTACTTTGGATGAATGGGGTGTTTACGAGCCGGCATCTGTCGGGAAT
The DNA here is from genome assembly GCA_034698785.1 of Mycogona germanica. Taxonomy (NCBI): domain Eukaryota; kingdom Metazoa; phylum Arthropoda; class Diplopoda; order Chordeumatida; family Chordeumatidae; genus Mycogona; species Mycogona germanica. Next base: position 1,103 of record JAQGBY010008762.1, read on the forward strand.
TTAAACTTGCTTTTTGTGAGCTTTTTTGTTTCAAACTAAAATACATACACGAAACAAATAAGTAGTTCAAAGAAGACTATGCGCGATAGACAAATGCAGTTTTAATTTCACCCATAGCAAGATGAACTTCAAGTTTGCAGTTTAGATAAAACTCACATTCTCATGCAGAATATTTTAACAAAGAACTGTTTGTGGCAACTACTTGGATTACATTATTTTTGGAAACAATTTGATGGGCGATTTTGCGAAAATGTCATATTTGTGACCTTCCTGGAGCCCTGAGAACGCGCTTTCATGTTTTGCCACCAGGTGGATCTCGGCTGGTCTATACACGACAATAGCGGCAGCCGGCGGACCCGCCGTGTGGAAAAAAAACTAGTCCGGAAAAAATTTGACGACGCAACATTTTTAGAGATGATCTGATGACGTCATGACTGAATGGCGCATTTCCTTTCTACCAATTAGCGCCGTCGTGCTGCGCGATGTCGTCCATTAATTATGCAAATTGGGCGAGGTTGTGTCCCCATAAAAGCGGGTCACACCACCACTAATACGGACAATTAAAAAACGCCTGCGAGAGCGATTAATAATTTTTTTTTACGATTTGCGCATCTATTCATTTTCTGCATAATCATATCAATTTAGATGCAGATGACGCAGTCTGGCTCATTGGTAGGCAATTTGCCAGGTCGTTTAACTTGATTGCCCGTCGCTAATTAGGTCATTTCAGAAATCGGCGACAAGTCACAATGTTTGTGTAAAAAATCCACAAATATTTTTGAATTTGTGTTTGCTGTACAGAGTAGTCTGTATATGCTCAGATATCAATACTAGAAAAATTGCCCGGCTTCGTTCGAAAGTTCCCGTCATGTCAGCGAAATGATTTTCAAATATTTGAAAACCGCGTTCCCTCACGTGCTATAGAGATGACGTAACACTGGTTTTTAATTTATTTTAAAGTTTTTCAATCGCATTAAAATTTAAATATCTAATTTTACAACACAAAAAAGCATTTATTCAGAATTTGTTAAATAGCTATCTCAGATTAAACCATTTACAAATAGAAAATATGGAAATTTGACTGGCAGCATTGGTGGCACGAGCGACAGCGCCATTTTGGAGAAGTGAAGACGCCATATTTGAATTTTCTTGCGAAGCGTTATTTTAACTTTAAATGGCTGATTTCTCGAAAAATACTGAAAATCGTGATCTGAAATAACTTGCTGAAATCTTTCATCATTACAGGCTTTATTTCCTTGCTTTGAAAATACGGGATTGATAAGAGAGTAAACATAGATGACCCAATTTCCGTACACATCTGACGAGCAAATCATGCGCGATTTTAATCAACCCCGATTTCTGCGCGCTTTGTTGACACATGAGTTTTCCGTTATTCACTCAATACAACAATATGAAAAAATATAAAGAGCCATGGGCGTTCAGTGATTAATCTTTCTTCAAGCGCATCTATGTGCACGGCTAGCAGCTCTTTGGAGTACATTCATGAGACCCATTAGTAGAGATACGTAATTTCAGATTCATTTTTCGTATTTTTCGAATAAATTATTTGAAATTTCACATTTTTAACAATATTTTTTTTAAATAAAATTAGCCACTATTGTTCTAATTATTCAAAACGGAGTTCCTAAACAAATGTTTTGGATTCAAATGTGTGTTTGCTTTTAATTAACGGACTATTTTGCAAGTTTTTCTTTTAGTTAAAGAATGGATGTGTGGATGAAAAATTCTTCCTGAAGAGTGAACAAAATCATGAATCTAACAATTACAACCTTTGACAAAATATTTTCATAATTATATTTTAACTAAAAATGGGGTTGTGCCTGGGACAGGAGTTTGCTGCCTGCATGTAACTATTGTGATATTTTAACTGTAGAAATGACATTTGCAATACGTCATGAAATTTGTTTTTGAAGACTTTCACGCCCTGTTTTTGATGGAGCAGCACAAACTACAACTCGACAAGATCACATTGATCCACGTCAGAATTCAGAAAAAAGTGCTAGAAATCCAGAAATCAGAAATCCTAGAAATCAGAATCCAGAAAAAAATACGACTCGTCGTGGCGCAGTTGGTTTAGCGACTGACTGTGGCTCGGCGGTCCCGGGTTCGATTCCCGGCGCGGGTTCTCGAAAATTTCGATCCCGGGGTACTGGTCGTTCCCATCGCAAAGTGCATAAGTACCATGAGGGGGACGTAACGCCTGTAGTGCGGTTGACTACAGTTGATTGGGAAATACAAAATCGTCACAAATTATGCTTGTGCACCTGTCGTCATCTTTTCGAGCAAAAACAAGAATCCCAATAAACCGATTGAAGCGTTGGCAAATCTAACCGCAAAAAAGGGCAGCTGCAAACAAATATGGCGAAGCAAATTTGTTTCAAAGATTTCCGCCAGGATTGTTTTTTTTAAATAACACGTCAATAAATTAATGCCGTTCAGGGCCAATTTGCTTTTGGCATTTGCTCAGAAAATGTTCCACATAATCTAGCAAACACGGAGACGACATATTCAGACCTAAATGGCTGGTTCTCATGAGCAATTTAAGCAAGTCGGTCTTGCAAGTTTTGTATAAACTTTAGCTAAACTTGAAGGAACCCTACTAAACTAATTGTTCACCGAAAAAGTATTCCATTTTGTTTCGTGTCTATCGTCTTTCAATTGGAAAATGAGAAGATACCAACAACTGTCGAAACCTATGGGTGGGATGGTACAATTGTGCAGCAGACTCTCCAAGGTCGGGTCAACTCCAAGGTCGGGTCGGGGCAGGAGAAAACTCCAAAATTGCCATGCCTAACACGCGGTACTTTGTTGAGGCAATTTGGAGATGTTGATTTGCTCGGCCATATACCATCGCTCGAATAGAAACATTTGGGATGTAACAATTGGATGTTGATTTCGCAAGAATCATAACTGGGATTCATTTTGGATACTCATTTTCGTTTTTATAATAAAGTAACCAAACCCCATACCCTATATATAATATCTTGTCGCCATGTGACCAGAGAGGCTGAGACATGATCACATTTACACCGGAAGTGGCTTGCGAGTTTGGTGCTTGCCGAGTTTTCTAAGAAAACTAAGCAACGATGACAACAACTTGGGCATCTAGTGGCCAACATCGGTACCGGCATAGCCATTGGCGGGTGATGATGGTGGTGATGAGCAGGTCCCAGGATTCCGGCAGAGTTGCGAGCAGGGTGGCCACCTTGTCTTCGTCACTGATGACGATGCTGTGCACAATGGCCAGCTCCCTCATCATATTGAGGAGCCTGTTGATGTGTACCAGAGGTGTACGTCACCATGTACAGCCTCTGGCAGAGATAGAGAGCTGGATAAAGTGACACACTCATACAGTTCACACAAGGTGGGCCAGATGTCAGCCGGTGACCCCTGCCTTGGGCAACTGGCTCAACGCCAGAGTCGTCACCGCATAGCGACCCTGGCGCACCCAGTGCTCGGTGGCTCCTAAACTCTGGGAGCTCACCGAGCACACGCACTCCCTTGGAAGTGTTAATCCTCCAACAACAACCATCTCACACATTTTTTCTTTCTTTCACACTACATAATCGACTTTTAAATTATGCCAGACAAAATAATTTTACTATCTCATTTTTTTTATGAGTTTCACTGTCGACTCAATTTCTTGCGTCAAATTTGAAAAATTCGAGCTTCAATTTTTTTTTAATTCACTGAAGTGACGGGTCACAACAGGAAGATTCTGTACCCCTCTCAGTGCTTGTTCTATTAAAAAAATTAATCATGGTCATCGTTTCAGTAAATTACAAAAAAGCACACTGTCTCAAAATCAAATTAAAACATAAATTTAAAATAATACTTTTTCTGCACAAAATTGAATTCAAATTTTTAGAGAGTCTGTATTTAGTGCGAAGAAGGGAAATATTTTCTCGTGTTATACTTTTCATTTTATAAGTGTATGGGGGAAAAATTCTGTGCTATGGGCTCTGTCATAGGGATGAATATAGAGAACTAGGAAAATGGTTCCTTCGTTTGCCGCTAGAATCGCTTTGCTTCGTGACGTGTCAATCGAAAGGAGCGGCTGATCCGAAGTAATCGAGAATGAGAATTGGCAGTCTCGTTCTTAAAATAACGTCAAGTTGGACGGACGCTGTTCTGAAATAACTCGCTCACCACCCTGTTGGGCGCGTCCTGAAAATAAAATCGCCTGGCGCTCATTTTAACCCAGTTTGCCTGAGAAATGAATTCCTTTTATTTCATTTTTTTAAATCCATCATTTCAAATCATATCTAAGAAACAGTTGTATTTCTAAATTTTATCAAAATTCGCCGAATATACGAGAAATGAATTTAACTTTTTTCACTTTCATGTTATGAATTTCACTCATCATGTCAAATAAAATCTGAAAAAACGGTTCTATTTCTAAATTTTATTAAAATTCGCCGACTATACTAGGAGCATTCAAGTAAGTTTCCACCCTCAATTTTAAAAAACGACTGCATAGATAATTTGTACATTGATCCCTTGACTATTTTTAAAATTATTGTCGTTTGTTCCATGCATGCTGTTTTTGAAGCTTTATGCCGTTAGTCATTTGAAACAAATGATTTTTCGCTGACAGAACACGGGAATAAGCATCCACAAATGAGACAATACGTCTGAAAATAATGTTTCACTGATTATGTGAAGTTTCATTAAAATCCATGCAGCCTTTTTTAAGTGGGAGGGGAGGGAAGAAGATGGTGAAAAAATACTTTTTAGAAGTTTAGATGGGATAACATAACCCCTATTCAATAGAATGGCCCTGGCTTTTCCTTAAAATAAAGGTTTCGTGTTCCCCCTAGATGGCAGTTTCACCACCAATAGTCTCGACAGATTACAGTAGCGCCATCTGCGGTGACACCAAATGAATCGATATTTCGAATGAAATATACCTACGCCTGTTTCTCATTCTAAACTTGACCAATAACAACCAGTTGAGAGAAATCTTATTTTGCTTTTAATTTTTTTCTCACATAAGTAGAATACATTTTCGCGGATAAATTTTTCCGTTCCGAAATTTTAATTAACCGCATATTAACAGTATTAATTATCAGCTCTGCACTTTATGAACGCGACTTGCTGTATCGGAAATGCTTGCAAAACGAAGATAGCGGTGACAGGAAGTTAACTGAATGGTAGCACAACGACTCCAGACATTAAGTTTGTTTAGTGCTACAAAAAGAAAATGTTTTCGAACTAAAAATCTCTCGAACGTCAAATTCCAAGAAATACAGGGCGATCACAATAGTTTGGAATAGTATATATAATGAATGTGAGTTTAATTTGTTTGGTTCAGCAGAACCTCAGCAGCACAACCTCGAATATTTATTCGAATGTTGACAATGATTTTATGAAATACAATTAAGAAAATGCATCCTGGGACTATATTTTGAACGAATCTTCACCAAAATTATAATAAATAACGTGTTGTGCTCGGGACAGCGCCGGTTTACAGTTGATCATTTCGATCGTAAAGGATGTTTCACAAACGCATTAATTTCGAGTCAAATCAATGCCAATCTATGCACTAGAAGTGTTGCACGTTTGCGAGCACTACTTGACTTTGCGCATCCAGCTCTTGCTCGCGTCGCATTCACCTTTGCCCTTTCCCTCCTTTCGTGCCTGCATAGTTGAACAAGAGGATCACATGTACACAATTTGTCGCCAGTTTCTCCGGACCATTGCCGAGCTGAATCCATGCTGTTCTGCACATCAAGGATCAGGCCATCAGACCACGCTGGGCACTGCCCTCATCAAGGTGCCCACTGGGATGGTAACTTGGGTGGGGTCCGGTTTTCTGTGTCGTCCAGTTAAAACTATAACTTGTCCCAGCCCAGTCGGTATTGCGACTGACTGTGGCTTGGCAGTCCGGGGTTCGATTCCCAGTGTGTGCTTTTGATTATCTGATCCTGGTGAAAATTTGCCCCTTTCATAGTGCCTGAGTACCAAGATAGGTACAGAAAATCCTGTAGTGAAAATAATAATTGTAAGTCACTGTAGTCAGTGACTTACAATTTAAAAAATATGAACACTCCAAATAGACAATATACCAGTTTAAGTATTTGGCTTTTAACAGTTTGTTTGGTTGATTGTATGACTTTGGAATTTAGCAAACCCCATCCATTCACTTGATGCATGGTTTATTGGTCTTCCTCTTTCCCGCTACCCTCAAATTTACCCATTATAATATCCTTTCCGATACTAGCATCTGTTCGCATGGCATGGTCTCATTAAACTATCAATAGGATTAATAGGAAAACTAAAACTGAGCACAGAAGAGTAGATGTTTTTGAGCCCAGGTGCTGGAGACGACTGATTCGTGTAACGTGGACAGACAAATGAACTACCAAGTCAGTGCTGGAAGATATCAAGCTAGACACCTCTCTGGATGCTGGGTGGTGATGCAGCAGCTGTCCTACTTTGGCCATGTCGTGTGGGCAGATGCTAGAATGGGAAAGGACATGGTGCTGGGTAAAGTTGAGGGTAGCAGAAAAGAAGGAGACTATGTATGTCATGTGGATGAATGGGATTAGAGAAAGCTCAGGATTAAACTTGCAGCAACTACGAGCTAGAGAGCTTTTATCTACAGGGTTACCAGAGGTTGGAGACGACTTGATGGCACATTACACACACTATTAATACTATCATATTGCGAATCACTATTTCCCCGTTTTTTGGTCCCCAGTCAAAGCCGAAAGTTTTTCACTAGCTGCAGTCTAGAGTCTAGTATTTGAAACTCCACCTTTTATCGTCCATTTGAAAGGTGCAGTTTAAACTAAATATTGTAACAATTATGGAGAAGCTAGCCTTCTTGCTAGGATAGAACTAGCACATAATCCACCATTACTGTAACTGTCGGATTATGTGCTAGTTCTATCCTAGCAAGAAGGCTAGCTTCTCCATAATTAACCAAAATCTGACTCGGTGTGCTTCGGCACCATTCTATTTAAATATTGTGACGCTGCAGATGCACATTTGTGATCGTCAAAAATTGACTTTCTCTGTCCCCACAATGCGACGTCTCAAATGTTCCCAAATGAGACTCTGATCAGAAATGTGGTCTGATCAGTCGTGCCGTGTCTTAGTTAGGTTCGGTTTGTTTAGTTGTGTGTTTAATCTGTAGGCGGCGTTGAGGTTCAAATGATGCATCGCGACTCGTATTTAATTTTAGTTTTTGGTAGCAGTGCGGAACTTAGGCGTGACACTCCAGAGTATGCTGAGGTTGCAACTTGCAAAGGCAACACTTTTAGGTGTTCCTTTTCTTGGGGTACGTTGTTTTGGGTAAAATGCGATGATGAAAAAAAATAGAAAGTGCTTCAGTGGGTGAGATAGATCGCAGGCCACATTCCTATGTAATATATAGCAACTGTCAAGGGCAGCTAAAAAATAATGTTAAACTCGAACGCAACAACAACCTTTGCAGTCCTTCACAGCAATTGGCGGTGTCTACAAAGTACAGACTTTGGCCACGGACTCATCGAGACTAAAAATACTTAAAGGTTAGTGAATTAGTACTTTCATTATATGAAACAAACGCTTAAATCTGTCACAAGGACAAACAGTGGCGAAATGTCGTGATCACGGGCTTAATTCCTAGACGAGGACTCTGGAAATTTTTGGGCGAGAGAAACTCCTCCACACGCTTTCTTTGGGGAATGCAAGTAGAAAGCAGATGATAAGTCATTGTCGCGGGCGAAAGACACTGACGTCACACATATGGCGAGGGAAAGAGGTCTCGAACCGACATAGCAGAAGAAAAGGATTCGATGTGGAAGGTGATGCCTTCCTGATAGCGGGCGAATATATTGCTGCCCCTGGTCCTCGGCAATCACACAATGTACCAGTCATATATTTTTTATAATACGATCGAAAGAGATTTTTTTTGTTTATTTCTTTCGCGGGAAAATTATTGTTTTCTTTTAAAAATCTGACTCCACAAAGTCAACGACATACAGTGTTCAGTTTCAACGGTTTATATAATGCTGTCAACGAAGTGTAAGCCGTAGAAACTGCTACCAATAATAATTGCAGTATAGGAGCGATACGGGTCCAATATCGCGCTGTTTTCTAGTGTTTGCTGATGATGGTAACGCCATCAACGATTAATAAACCGCGCTCTCTCTTATTTTGCTTCAACGCAAAATGATACCGAATAAGGTTTACGGCGCTGACCTCATGCTAACGAATACGATTTCTTTGCTCTCATTTTCACCTTATTGCCGCGTTGATCGGTGCCTACGCATAAACGTGTATCCCTTTCCTGACGACCCCCACTCTCTACAAACATTGGTCGTTTGTATATTGCCCAATGACACGAAGCAACTGGCGCCGTCACAAACAAAAAAAAACATTTACTGTTTTGCTGGATGGGTATTTACGACTAGTGTCAGGCAAATGGGGTGGGGGGATGGCGGGAATATACTCAGATGCCACTGTCTGGGATTTCTAGGTACTATACACCTGAAACCTAGTTTTCATAAGTTTAGAAAAATTGTGTTAAAAATAATTTCCACGAGAAACTATATTAAGATCCTAAATTCTAATCTGTCTGTCCGAGAGTTTACTTACGAACGGTTTGACGAAATTGAATAAAATTTGAGCTGTATTGAGTTCCTCAGATTTATAGTCGAGCGCAAATTATTTCAGATCTTCATTTTGCGAATTTCTCGAGAAATCAGCCAATTAAAGGTTTTTTTAAAACAACCCTTCGCCAGAAAATTTAAATATGACGTCACCATCTCCAAAATGGCGCTGTTGCTATCACGTGCTACCAATGCTGCCAGTCATATTTCATTATTTCCCATTTGTAAATCGTCTAATACCTTAGACAGCTATTTAACTAATTCGAAATAAAACGCTTTTGTGTTTTTAACAGATTAGATATATAAACTAAACTATAAAATAAATAAAAATAGTGTTTTTAGGTATTGAAATGACACGTGAGGGAACAGGGTTTTCGAATATTTAAAAAATATTTCGCTGACATGACGGGGACTTTCGAGTGAGGCCGGGTAATTTTTTTAATTTTTATTATGTCACGTTTACCTAAGCGCAACTATTGAAATTGGTCACTCTGCAGAGTGCGAGCAGATGAATCCATGCCACCCTTCAACTAGAGCTCCCTTTGAAGGGCTTCGGCAAACCTTTGGC
>JAQGBY010008763.1:0-10291 GCA_034698785.1 Mycogona germanica
GCATACACCTTCCCATCTCGGTGAGGGAGCGGTTCTTTCTCTCCGACACGCCGTTCTGCTGGGGCATGTGGACCACCGTTGTGTGGTGCTCCACCCCGCTGCACGGAGGGAGTGCTGCAAGTGGTCGACGGTGAATTCGGTCTCGTTATCTGTTCATAGGATGGCCGGCGCCTGGCTAAACTTGGAGGTCACAGCAGCCATGAACTCCTTCACCATGGTGGCCACCTCAGACTTCTTCTTGAGACTGATCACCGTGAAGTGAGAGAAATCATCCACAAACGAAACAAAGAAACAGCACCCACCCAGCATGGGCCAATTCATCGGCCACACACGTCTGCATGGATGAGTTGGCCGGGCCTCCTAGCTTGCGTTGCCTTGGTGGGGAAGGGGAGGGCCACCAACTTGCCCTGCACACACTCGACAATTGCGTCAACACTCCGCAGCACCGGCGGTGGAGATCTGGCCAAATCCAGTGGCCTACCTCTCTTTCACAAGCCGCTGGATGGTGGCTGCGTCTCTATGCCTAAAGCGCCGATGCCACAATTGCAGGGTGGATGCCACATGAGCAATGTGGTGCTGCTCCTGTATGCTGGGAGCAGATGGCTGCTGCTGGCTCTTATCTAGCCAGTACAAGCCAGTGGCCACAAATCCGCTCTCACCAAGCACTGCGTGAATGTAGGTCACCTCCCAGATTTCACGCGAACGCGCAAGCTGGCATATGTTCCCGATAGACGTGAACATTTCCTAGCAGAATCCTATTTTATAATTGAAACCAACAATTGTCTAAATGATAAGACGCTTGTTCACGATATGACCATGTACGACAATTGTGTAGTGTCGTCAGTGATAATGACCTCGCGGTCGAAAGCTCGTATTTTTGTATTTATCCTGTACCTGACAGAATAAAGTGTCTTTTACTATTGGACATCTTTTCAACCAGTTATTAAATCATCAACTAGTTGGAAATCTCTTCATTTATAGCCAGTACAAGTAGGTGGGGCCTGAGCTGCGCCCATGCAGCACCAGGTGACCATCTTGCATCAAGACGGTACAGGAGTCCCCGCTGAAGTTGACTAGGCCTACCCCCATCTCGGGTATGTGGAGGGTTGCATTGAGCTCCACGTGGCTGGTGCCACCATCGGGAAGAGCACTGGTCAGGTTCACCTGACGCTCACCAGAGGCATCCAGCTGTGTGTGGTCCGCCAGCACCACTGGGCTCCCAGAAGCCAACCGGAGGTACCGGAACTGTTGCACGTCTAGTGTCATGTGACTAGATGCACCAGAATCGATACACCATTGCTTGGGCCTCATGCCACCCAGACTATCAGTTGAAGAGGTGCTACAGTCAGAGCTGGTGAATGCCAGGTGGTCAACCACCCCAGTGGTGGTCACCAACCAGGCCCGCTGGTCAACCACCTTCATGGGAGTCACCAACCTGGCGACCAACCACATAGTAGCTGGAAGTCTGGCAAGACTGTTGCTGTGTCTGCTGCTGCTGCTGGTCTTGCTGTGGGGTGGCTCCACCAGAGCCACCGGAGCGACAACGACGTCCACCTCCGGACGACGCACCAGGCTGCAGGGTGGGGCAGAGCGCCTGCAGGTGGCCTCGTCGACCACAGTTCAAGCAGGAGCGGTTCTCCAAAACTGGGGCATCTCCTCCTCGGAAAGCTGGAGCAGCACCAGCGCCTCCATGGTGCTTGGAATGACCATTCTTCTTCCTGTTGGTCTGCAGGGCCATGTCTGCGGTGGCAGCATTCTTGGCAGCAGCTGGTTGGCTCTGTCCAGGCTTGGCTTCCCCGGGTTTATATTTGATACTGTACAACAGTGGAACACCTTCAGAACTTGTGTGGTTACCTTTCTGGTCAGCCATCTTGGCTAACACAAGTCCGGTACCCAACCAATTAATCCAACGATGGATTAAATTCTTCTGGCCCAATGCTTCACGGATAGAGGTCCAGGAACTCTGGACCAACCTTCTATGTGTGGAGAGGTCCAGGAAGTTGATACCAATGTTCCAGAAATAGAGGGGTCCCAGATGTACCTAGGCCCAACCTCCTATTAATGGAGAGGTCCAACTTTCTCAGGTAGAGTGGAAACACAGTCTGGCCCAACTTTATTTAAAAAGTGGTCCAGAAGCTTTGAACCAACTATATACACCTAGAATGGTACACAATTATTGGTCCCAATTCTATCTTAGAATGGTCCACAATAAATAGCCCCAATTCTATTCTCAACTGTCACCAGATTTAATTTTCACTAGCTGCAGTGGCTGGGGACAGGGTCCATAACCTGTTGAAATCTGGGTGGAACTGGCCACTGCCAGCTAGTTGAAAATAATTTATATGGTGACAGGATCACTAATATTTGCAGGCCTAAAATACTCAGCTAGAGAAGGAACTGGCAAAAACGTTTTTATAAATTGAAAGCACGACTTTAATGACAGCATAACGTAGTGTGAGAATAAACATCAGTACACTGGCTATTTATATGCATGGTGCTGCGTCACTACGCTCACTAGAGCGAGGCGACGCATCACCATGCACCGCCAATCAAATGGTGACGCACTGCTCACTTGCCACCACTGAGTCGACCCTTGGACCCAGTGGCAAGCAAGCAAGCACAAAATCACTCGGAGGTGATAATCCTCCAACAACATATGCAAATTAGCATATGGAAGCGAACGGGGCTCAGCCGGCGACCTTGCACTAGGCAGCCGGCTCAGCGTCCAAGATTCACCACCGCATGGTGAACCTTGGACGCACCCATCGCTTCAGCACCAACTGATTCGTTACGTCCAACAAAACAATTAATTAATAAACAAAGCTTGTACTTCTTTGTGGTAGGATTATCAAGTTTGAGTGTCGACCGGTGTTGAGTGCATCCAAGGGTTACCATGCGGTGGTGACTCTTGGTGCCGGGGCAAGGGTCCTCTGCTGAACCCCATATGCATGTGCAGTGACGCACATTCCCTCGCATATGAATACACCTGGGGATGTGCGGCACTGCACATAAATACCGGTGCCACACATAAATTAATTAATTTGTCTTCTGACTAAATTTCATTCTTTTTCACAAACGTTTTCATATTTTTAAATATAAATTTGAATCGGTTCCTTTTCTTGGTACTTACACTGTGTAATAACATTTTCTTTATTAATCTGTATTAGTCAAATAACATGTTATCAGAGGAGCACACTTTTACAAACACATGCTCAGATGAGGGAAGCTTGCAAGAGGTCCCGAAATGAATCAAATGTGAAACACTGGGCAGGTAAATGGTAGCTAAATCCCAATCTACTGTCTCTGCATGGGGAAAGCAATAATAATCCATTCCTGTACCTCTTAAGAAAACCCAAATGTGAGCTCCCTAATGAATACCAATATGTTGCCTAATGATGAGCCCCTCAGATCAAAAGATGCACTACTGGAGGAAGACCTGGCTTAAAGACATTCTCTAATGCCTATGTGCAATGATGTGACTGGACCAAAACCACCTGGACACTCTTTTGTCAAGGTAACCATGAGGGTAAGAGGGTAAAAACTAGGTACCATGAGGAAAAAGTAAAAACTAAGTACCATGAGAAAAAAGAGGGTAAACACTTTGTGAATGCTAAAACAGATGTGGCTTGGAGCTTCATGTGTGAATGGAGGCATTAAGTATATTATCAAGGAAGAGATAAGTCACCCATTCTAGGCACTAGCAAACTAAAATGGACAGGAATTGGGCATTTTCACCCGGGAGATCACAATGTCATCTTCCTGACCATCTGGACTCTGGCCCTGCTGCAATGAAAATACATACTTTCCACAAGCATTGCCAATAAGAAAAAAGAAAGATCTATCATTGGAAGTGAATGAGCAGATAATTTCAGTGAGAACCTCAAACCATCTAACCCATTCCTCGATTTCCATTTTTGGACATTTTTGTTAGAACATTTTTGTTCTGTGACTGATGATGGAGAATAAGGCAATTCCCAAAAGCGTTATTGCAAACCTGTGGAAACGGTCTCGAAATCTTAATTTTTCTAATTTTTTGGGCTATGACGAAAGTAAAGGGTGGTGTCTTTCAATGTACATGTACGTTTCACAAACTACAGTTTATTTATGGAACCTCACCAGCTCGTCGTCGATTTTCCACGGCTTTGTCCCATTTTTGTTCTTTTATGCTTACATATGTATGGGAATACCCGGATGTTGATCAGCTTATGGTTTTGGGAGTTCTTGACTTGTTTAATGATAAAGAGTACGATTTGGCAATATTTCTGTCGTAGTGATTGGGGGCCTTGTAAATCGATTAGGCTTCTTTCAAGTCTGTTAGATGTCCAAAAGGAGATGCAATGTTTTGCTAAGGCAGATTTCTCTATTGCATTGTTTCCAATATCAGTATCATGTTCTCGAAATCTGGTGTGGGTGCTGCGAGCAGTTCCTCAGGTATAGAATACTCACACGACCATGGCTCTATGACAGACATCCCTCTGCCTACCTGACACCCCCAAACACTCAACCTTCCCATTCCTTGATGACAAAAAAAACCTAAAAGCCCTCCAATCTATTTTCAAGTCTCATATGATACACTAACATTCAACTTTTCTACCAATATTCAAAACTATTTCCACAAAAACTACTCCACCGTTTCGGAAGACTTCAAACCTGGCATAAACCAGATCCCGTGCAGTGCCTGCAAATAAATCTACACAAGAGAAACCGGCCGCAGCACCCACACCAGATTCCAAGAACATGAGACTGATATTGAAAACAATTTTGGACATTTATGGACATCGTATGCACATACCGTATTTGTTTACGAAAAGCATTCCCCCTCCTCAATTTTGGCACTGCACAGAGATCTGCCTTTGAGATGATCTCGAAGCTAGCTCGGAAATAAACTGTCAAACTGTTTCCACACGGTGTAGTCAAAATATTACGTGATAGTAATCACGAACTCAACATCTAAATCGTAATGCTGCCTATAATTTGTAAACAATATCTTGATAAGAGTTTTATAATATCTCAACAAGCTTTTACATTTATAAAAAGAACCTTTTGCCGACCTATGAGTGAATTGAATATCGTTCATTATTCTGGTGTGGTCCTTCTAATTCTGTTAGGAGCTGGACACATAATTTCTCTGATATCAACATTACAATCCCCCTTCAGACGTCTGACCAGTAACCTTAAAATGATCTCCCTCCTACGATATTCCAGTGTCTCCCATCCCAGTTTTGACGGCATGCCTGTGACACTGTCAGTTCTTACAAATCTACAGCTAACAAATCTCGCAGCTCTTCACTGAATGAGCTTTCGATCTGCAAAACTACATGGTTGCAGTGAAAAAGTTGTGTGAAAAGATTGAAAAATTTGCGATTGCACTATTGCTGGCATCATCAATTATTGAAACTAGGTTTTTTTAACAGTGAACGAGGATAGAACTGAGACCAGGGACTGAGAATATACCAATCAAGCTCCTCAAAACAACTTGTGTAAGTAATTATTCCTTGTGCAATCAAAATCCTGCTGAACGTAATACAAAAGCAGATGGAACATTACAGTTTAAATGAATCATGAAGAAATCAAAGTTCCAGAAAGACTGTTCAAAGACTGTGTTGATCACACCAAGCTCTGGCTCATGCTAAGGAAAATGGGTGTGTCCATATATTTTGTATGACTTACTCAGACCAACTGGAAATTGAATTTGACAATTGGGGACTCATGAGAATTGCTGGATTTAATAGCTTGAAAGTGAGCATTGAATGTGGGGAACAGTCTTAGATGTTGGATGTTTACCACCTCTATTAGGTGACACTCTCAGTACTTCTGTTGAGGTGTTTCAGCCATGGTCACCACCAGGTGGCTAGTAGAAAAGATGTGAAATTTGGCAACCATCTGTTCTCTCAGCTATTTGTTCCTGAGGGGAGAGAGGATACGTTTTTTTGCTCCGGCATATTTTGCTGTTTCTGCATTATGCTTGTAACTTCATGTCATGTTTCAACTAAATGGGTTGTTGACCCCAGCATTTTCAACTTTAGACTTAGACACCACCTATGATGGCTGACAGAATGAATGAGCAATCAGATGCCCCTGATTATGACTGAAGAAGGAAAGTGTTACTTGGTCTCAACATCAACATTAAAGACTGAAGTATTAGCAAATCTCAGGAATTTGAAGGTTGGAGGACGTGACATGGAAGCAGTAAATGCCTTTGTGTTCCTGGGATGAAAGTCTGTCAGGGAAGGAGATACAGCCATTGGACGAGACCCTCGTATAGTGCCTAAGTACTATGAGTGGTACAGAACGCCTGTAATGTGATTAACTACAGTTGAATGGAACAAAAATGGCCATGACTCATCTGATTTCCGAAATGAGGCTCACGGACACGTCCACAGAGACTAAAGTTAGGATTGTAAATGTCTTCCCAGTGATGCAGTTTGGATGATAATTGAGTGATTGAGTTGATTCATTGAAGGAGGATAGATGTTTTTGAGCAATACTGCTGAAGATGGTTGTTGCGTGTGCTTTGGAAGTGAAACGAACCAATAAGTATGCCCTAGAGGAAATCAAATCAGCCAGAATGCTGAGCCAGCTGCTGTCCTACTATGACCATGTCAAATGGGTAAATGGTTGTATAGGAAGACAAAATGCTGGTTGAAGAAAAGAGGAAGACAAGCATGAAGTGGATGGATGGGACTAGTGAGGATTCAAAGTAATCAGAGGTAGAAAACGACTTAAGGCACCTAAAAATGAAAATATAAAATAAAATAGTAATATTACTGCCATGTAATTGTGAGAAAAGGTAACTCAATGCAAGAAACACAAATGTTTAAGGAAATGTGAATGCTGGATGATATGTGTGTGATAGGTGCAGTCAAATAGTTTTCAACCTTTGATGACCCTGTAGATAAGAACCCTGTAGATAAGATGTAGATAAATCAATACTTCTGATGCTAACATTTATCAAAAGATACTTTGAATTATTGTTTAACAAATTTTGCTTAACCCATTGCCTGGGTAGCCGAAGCTTCCTCGGGTGACCATGATTCAAGCATGACTCCATGCCAGTGGAGAAAACAAGGTCCCCTTGTACTCCATTTTTAAAAAATCACAGGTTTCCGGATTTTTGCTTCCAAGGGGCAACATGGTTCAGCACCAGCTCCATGGATAATTACAGTGCTGGGCCAGACATCCTGGATATCATGAAAGCGCAACAGAAATGAACTGGGAAGCAAGTAGCCTGCAACCAGCTAGTCACAGCTAGCAGCACAGCTCCAGGCCCAATCCGGCATTGCTGCAGCTGTGACTCTGGCATGTGGTACCAGAAGGGGGTCTTGACCAGGTAGCTTCTGAACAACTTCTCTTTCCAGCAGTGCATGCTGGAATCATAATTCTGGTACCCTTCCGTCATTGTCAGATTGTTGCTGTGCTTCCAGCAATTCCATATTAAGCTCCCCGGCTCCATTTTATAGCTGCATTTGCGACCTTTCCAAATAACGAACTGCGAAGTGTCTATGACTGTGTGTTGGTGAAATTCGAATATTTTCACCAAAAATGTCTTTAATTCTAAATCAATTCCCTAGTGGGGTGTGGGTTTTGAAAAATCAATGAAACGATCAAAGGGTTACGGTTGGAATATGAGAGAGGAACTTCAGCAATACCTGCTGTGAGAAACAGCGATCACATTCTTCACATTTGTAAGGCTTTTCACCAGTGTGCTGCCGAACATGCACGGTCAGGGTTCCTTTGACACATAGAAAAGAAAAACACAATAAATGATTAGCCTCACACATTAAACAAAGATGTAACAATTTTTTTTTCAGATATTCCCAGTAATCCCCCCTCCCTCTCATTTAGAGCGTGTACTTGGTGCGTCCATTAAATTTCTAAAAAAATGTAATCTTGGCTTTGTGGATTTCAATGAAATTCAGTACAAATAAATGGCAACAACCCATATGACAACCCTTACATGAATTTTTTTTTCTGTTCCTGGATATGTATTCCCCCCCTCCCCAACATTCTGGAAGCACCGTTTTGCCTCAAAACTTGGTTGGCAGGCAGGTGTCAACGCTTCTGTCGATTCGAAGTACTTCTCCAGTGGCAAATTATTTTCATCGAAGATCTGCTATGAGAGTACTATGAATGGACGTCTGAAGGAGCCACACGATCAGGGCTGTAGACAGAGAGAGTCAACGCCTATTGGAATTCCGCAGTAAGCTGCATTGGTTTGAAGAACGCCATTTGCGGAGTGCTGATATCTGTGTTGCCAGTGCAGGCCCTTCGCATCAATTGATGTTTTCAGCTTTCCGAGTATCACATAGAAGCGGCCGCATTGATATTAGTGCCTTGTTCCAACAAGTCGACCAATAAGACACCAGAAGCATCCCAAAACATACTTGAAATTTAAACAAAAACTTATTTTTCCTAAGAATGTTTTACTGGTAATTCCTAAACTTTTTCAATCCACTCTTAAACAGAACTTTTGAGCTTGTCTTTTTCACAGAAACTTATTAAATTTTTCTAACAAAATAATAGAAATAAGACGCATTGAACACGTAAAGTAAAATGGAAGTTGGGCCCGGGACAGCACCGGACGAGAAAAAACGAACAATAGTTGGCGATAACTCCTCTCAACTAAGCTAGAACAACTACGACGATTTACCAAATCATTTTTAAATAATAGTTTACTATTATTTCTTGTAAGAGTTATCGCCAACTCTTGTTCGGCTTTTCTCGTCCGGCGCTGTCCCGGGCACAACTTCTATTTTATTTTTAAAAAAATTCTGTTTTCGAAATGTGCTATGTGCTGAACCAACTTCTCATCACACCCGAAAAATTCTAGATTTCTTATAAAAAAAGTTGGAATAAACTTCGGCAGTGACTCCCCTTTGTGTTCCTTCCTTCGTAATGGAAGAAAAACAGTGGGGACCATGCCTGTACGATATCAGGTACACATTAACCTTGTACGTAGCAAAACCTAGTGATGCCAAATTCAAGATGTCAAATTTACCAGGTCGACACAATGGATGTGCTTTGAGGATGATCTCTGGCACTCATCTTTGCATTAAAATTTTAGCATGTGCAATTTTTGAATGAAATCTTAAAATGCTCAAGATGCTTGGGAATGTCACTAGAATTGTTCCACAGATTTCATTAAAATAATTCTTAAAAAAACGGACTGTGGTTCGGCGGTCCCCGGTTCAATTCCCGGCGCGGGCTTTGGCTCGGGGTACTGGTGAAAATGTGCCTCTCACATAGTAGTGCCTAAGCACTGAAATGGGTACAGAATCTTCCTGGTGTGTCCGCACTTCAGTGAATTTATAAATTAAAAAAAATTATACCCAGCCATTCTTTTAAAAAAAATAATAAGATATAATTTCAGAACCTTAAACGGACTTCCCCACGAAAATAAAAACATATACCTTATGTACGTGGTAGACACAAAACGTCACCGGAATTATTTATAAAAATTTATTTATTTATTGAAGTTACCGTATTTTAAGCTACACTGCCTTCAAAATACACCCCCTCCTGCATTCGCACACTTGCCCCAACATTCGTACTATTGATCAAAACACTCCTGGGCCCTTTATCAGAGGAAGCCTTTAGCAGTTTTGTCGCAATTTGGATTTTTCCCTTGTCAGAAGACGATTTGCGTAGCAAAATTCAGAATTTAATGTTTGTACGCTGTTCGCTTGACGACATCAAAATACGACGACGGCTACGTCTCAACACATAAAAAATAAAGCCTGTTTATGTCCACTTTTTACTTTTACGTCCATTGTTGTTGTCCATGTAAAGCTGGTGGGAGACCACCGGCCCAGAAACAAAAAATCCTATCGGTGATTAACCCTGTAACCCACTGGATATCAATTCCGGTGATTTTTTGACTCAATGTATATAGCGAAATCGTTAAGTGATTTATGAATGAAGATTTAAATCACCTCTGGTGGCGAAAGCACTACCACAAACTTCACACTTGAAACGTCTCACCACTGGTGGTTTCACTTCCAAATGAGAATTGCTGTGCTTGATGAGTGCTTGTCTGAAAAAATATCATTAAGAAAGGATATCATCAGCTGAAAGACCCTTCCGGGAATACCATTAGACAAATCTAAAAAAATATCTAAACCACCAATTTCCACTTGAAAAATGAGGGATTAGCAAATTTTCTTGAAACAAAAACAAATGTTAAAGAAATAATAATCTTGAAACAGTGTTTTTATTATTATAAAAAGAAATACGGGTAATCCCAGGACTCGACTGGGAGCAAGACGACGATCGAGTTGGCAAGACTCGAAAA
>JAQGBY010008764.1:0-10290 GCA_034698785.1 Mycogona germanica
AATAGCTCAGATACAACTGGTCGTTCGACCCCCGCCATAGGCCCCTCTATTGGGGGCTGCTTGTGGGTACATATTGTTATTGTAATTGTAATTAGGATGACTCTCGAGAATGTGGTGATCTGAAGAGGATATAAACATGAGGTCGGTGGCGCCACCGTCGCTTCCCTCAAATGATTTGTGTGAAGAGGATATCTATAGTCCAAATTGCAGACGCAATTGTAAATTAACCGCGCGGAAATGTTGCAATGCAATTAGGCGTAACCACATTACATGCCCTTGCTTGAGTGGAGTTAAAAAACTGTCGGGGAACTCGTCTAATTTTCTAAAATTGCATAATGCGTGGAAGAGTACGTGACGTCAATTTGTGAACCATTCTGAGGCTACAGGGTATCCCCGATAGTCCCGATTGATATTGAAAAGAAATCTCGCAAAACTAGAAAAGATTTGCGCTGCGACGATCCTGGATTCGATTCATGACTGGGATTCGCGTTTTTTCGATCCCTTGGGTGTACTGGATACGATATGTTGCCTCGGTAGGCACATTTCCAATCGTTTAGCCGATACATTTGGTTTCTTTGTAGATCTATACATGAAGCTTATTATGTTTTGTGATTTAGTGCAAGCGTTACACCCATTAGCACCACCACCGCTCCTCGGGGCTGTGAATTTCATCCGGCTGTTTCAACCCCAAAGTCAAGTCTGCAACTGTCGGTCTAGCGATTTGCTCATCGATGGATGATGGCACCATCGTGAGAAACTACCATTTCCGCGAAAAGACGAGCGCCTCGGCGCCATATGTTACCTGGTTTATTGGGGGGCATGGTCCTATCGAGCTGTTGCGCAAACACGCAGACGTGGAATTTTCTTAACGAATTTGATCTCTCCGCTGCCTCCAAGAATCGCTCGTTTTTTTTAACTTCTCAGCGATTATGGAGGAGGCGGGATAATTATCGCTGCTGACACTACAACTAATGCTCTGACTCGCCGACTGTTCGCAGCTCGTTCTGTAATATAAATCGATAACATCATCAACCTCATAAAATACGGTGACGTCCATAAAGTTGGCGATAGTTTTCGTGAAAACCTTCTTCGCCCTTCGGTACATTTAATGAGTTTGGTAGCGTTCATACTCGTACGTAAGCCCAGAAAAAATGGATCCATTTTTGGCTTTGTGTGGAAAATAACCGATCTTTTATTAACTTTCTGAGAATTTAATAAAATGAATCAACATCTTCACGATGTTTCGGGGCATGTGCATATCAGGTTAAATATATTCGTAGATTGTGATGCCAGACACATGAGTGAGATAATATTTATCTTAACGTTACATGGTTAGTTTACTTTACCGCAAATTAATCGTATTGCTAATGTTTGCGTCATCAGGGTCGGTATTGTTGGCATTGATTCAACATAATCGCGCCATTTCTTGAGAATTCCACGGTTATTCATGTCAATTTGCCATTCTTAATTTCTGTTTCGGCAACAAAATAATGAAAGGAGTTGATTCCCCATTTTATTAGCATTTTATCTTTCCCAAATATTTCTTATCTTAATAAAACCACTTATAGTTCGTAGTTGTTTCGGTACGTCTAAAACTAATTTTCATGTTTCATGAAGGAACAATTTCGTCCTGCACATTATCTATGCACATGCATTTTATTTATTTTTATTTCAAACTAACAGCAATGGCTTCGCGTTTATGTTTTGCTCGGACAGCCGCTCGCGTACACGTAGGCCCCACACGCTAATATTTAATTTAGGCTTTTCGTTTCCATAACGTTGCTACTGCCACATATTACGAACGTGCCTGCCCTGTAAATACCGGCGTGGCGCGGATAAAGGCGGCCCGTCAAAAACAAATGCAGCGGAAGTACCCTATCGACCCCCTTCCTCAGCCACCTTGCCAACCCACCACCCTCCAGCCCCGCTCACGTCACGGGAAACGTGTATCACATACCGGCATATATGTATGTGTGTGTGTGTGCGGGGAGAGACGTCAAAACAACAAAACCAAAATTATGGAGTGTCCATATTTGAAACTTCAGCAGCGGGGGCATCACAAACAAAAGCGTGCGTGTGACAATTACATATATTTTTGAGGCCGTAATTATCGAGCGCGCATTCCGCAGCAGCAGGTTTCGTTCGCACAAACTTGATTTACATCAACATGTATACACGTACGTGGACATACACGAGGCTATGTTATACATGTACGCTTAATGTGCGATATTGGACTTTTTGAAAATGAAAATATTTGAAACGCAAAGTTCGTCTGCGCCTGGCTCTACCTCGCCACTTTCTGGATGCTCCAACGAGGTGTAAGGTGTAGAACAAATTCTCGATAAAACTTTCTCAGGAAACTCTTTTTAAAAAAATCGCATAGCACTGTGATGTTTTGTTTCCAAAAAATAAACGAGATCACTGCTCGATCTTCTCTGAGCATCATATTGGGACACAAATTTAATAGACGTGGAGATGCAATCCCTCTGTGAGTGCGGAATTTGAAAACAAAGACGTTCATCAGCCACTTTGAGAAGGTGCAAGAGAATTAATCAACAAATATTTCACAAAGACTTAAGATCCATTTTGTTGGAAAACTTTTATAAATTGCTAAACAGGCGGACCTTAGACGAAAAATTTGTATAAGTCGATGACGTATTTCCACGGTTTCTGGCCAGTTTTTATTATCCTATTAAATTATAGGCCGTGGGTCTGAGGAGGAGGAGCTAGAAATGTATATCTAATTTAACTGGAATTGAAATTTTACTTTTGTCAAAGTGGCACTACCGTGATAAAACAGTGTTCGTTACGTGTAAATAAAGAATTTTGTGACTCTTAATGGTCCGCATTATGTTTTCCCTAAACGACTCTCCAAACTCTCTCGCTCTCGCCCATTTAACGAGCTTTGAAATTGTCGTAATTTATTTGCGACATACCTTCTCTGAATGTAAAGTAAACGTTGCTCCTTCTGCTGGAGGAAGCATCACGTTCATCTTGCAAGGAGGAAGGGGGTGCTCTCTCACATTGTCATGTTGGTAGGTAGGCCAATTCTGTATGATCAATTTGAGTTCACTTTACGATCGCGCGCATATGCGGTAAGGCTTAGCCATCATCGGCTTACGACGCTCGTTTATTTTTGAGTATTGCGGCAGATTGGATGGATTCGACTTGCAGTTTTCTGAGGTACATGTTTTTCACGATATTTCTTTTTATAGAGGAAGCTACGTGGAAGCGATATTTGCCCTACCTAAGAGGATTTTCCTCTAGCGCAGATTTTAATTAATTTCTAAATTTGCGCTATTCCCTAGCGTAAATGATTTTTGAATATGTTATATGTAACCTTAAACTTGAATCGCATGATTTAAGTCAATCGGCTTGGCAGGAATCAACAGGGTCTCAGGAGGCTCTGTAGTTTGTAGTTGTTCTTATTGCTGATCCCTACAGAATACGTATACTCTGTATACTCGTCTCGCTTGCGTTTCTATCTGGTGACTGTACGAGGCGCATTTGATTTTTTTCATTACAGGCGCGTCTGTACGTAAATAATGAATTGGGGTTCTGTGTTCCAATTTAGGTCTCATTACTTTTAATTGATCAAAGCGGCAGTCTTTGTCTCTGTACCAACACACACACACACGTTAAGACTGACAGCGTGGTGTATATATAGCCGCCACGTACATTTATAGTGGCGCTATATGGAAAAATGTGACTCCTATATTCCTCAGAATCGCTACTCGCCAAACACGTTGATTTGACGTCTCCAGCAATTTCATTTTGGTGGCCCGGTGTTCGACTCCCGACGTTCCCCGACAACTAAGAATACGGCGATGTTCTATACAATTTCAATTTCAATATGTACCCGCAAGCAGCCCCCAAAAGGGGGGACCAAGGGCGGGAGTCGAGAGATCAGTTAGGAGCAAAGTCCTTTTTTAACAGGCTCTTAATTTGAGACTGTCAGGCGATTCCACTGTCTACACACTCTGGTAGGTAGGAGTTAAAGTAAAGAGTCAGATTTACATTGTGGTCCAATAACCATTCTAGTGTGGCTCCTTCTTTTGCACCTGATAGGAGCTGGACACATAATTTCACCGATATCAACATTGCAGAATTCTGACCAGCAACCCTAAGCTAATCTATTTTCTCCGATCTTCCAACGACTCCCATCCCAATATTGACAGCATGTCTGTGACACTGTCCATTCGACCAAATCTACAGCTAAGAAATTTGGCAGCTCCTAGCTGGACCTTTTCAATTTCCTCTCTTAATGGTGAGGGATTGAATAAGCGGAACCCCGCGCTGGGAATCTAACTCTGGTTTCCAAAATAGTATTCAAAAGTAGTAGCCGTTGGTAATAATGATTAATGGATTGCAACCGAGAGTCTGCAACAAGCTCGTCGATAACAAAAAGGTTACTTTTGATCTTTGCGAAAATTGACGTCACTTAAAGAAATTGAAGATTAGCAAAACATAAAGACAACTCTGGATTGTTGCACCACAAGATCGGTCTCGTAACCCACGACCATTCGCACTGTCCTGGCTCCAAAGCTGTCCTGGTTTCTCTCATCTTTTCATGAATATCAGTTTCTGAGCTAGCCCTGGATAAAGATAACCAGTACGGTATTAGATTTCATCCATGATTTTTCTGGTTTCTGTTAAGACTCGTGTGAAAGGGCACTCGGGTCAGGGGAGGATGCAGTATATAGCGGGGCATGTCGGCGGGATCTTCTAATTTTTTTTGTTCACCTCCTCCCACGGCGATGCGCGAATTACCTGGGCCGCCTGGAAATTGGACTTCGTTCGTCTCATTTACTTTTTATGACGCTGCAAGTGGTGGGGGGTCCAGATGCAACCGACACTCCCCCACCCACCCTTCAATTGCGTCATTGGATTATGCCAAGTGGTGCCGGCCTGCCCAAAGTTCGCCTGTTACGCACGAAACTGGTGTAATGCGAGACTCTGGCCCAACCCCGTTGCCGAATTTTTTTGAGCCACTTCACTGACTAAGAAAAATGAACTACTTCAAAAATCGTTTAAGCAAACGTTATGTAACTAATTTTAGAAAATAAGTGGGGGCAATAATAATAAATTATTTCTGATTGGAAAAGTCATCTAATGCTGTCCGAATCCTAACTCTTGTGGTCGATCAGTTTAGACCAACATAGTTGTCTGGTGGAACATTTTTTGTTGAACTATGAGATCCTTGCATTTTTAAGTATCCGGACTCTAGAGACCAATGCCAATATTTATGAGACTGGCGCATACATGTACATGCGTTGTCACAACGATCTCTGGACCGTCTTCCACCCCTTCTCCCGTGTTCATCTGATTCGTGATTTTTCACACAATTTTCTGTTTCTATCAAAGTTGGCTATTCCTCATCCTAATATGCGTACACACACGCATGGAAGTCACCTGACCACGTTTTACACCTTTCGTGCAGCAATACGCACCCTCTCACCCTTCACTTTCCTTTCAATTGTGATGGCCGGGAAACGACCTTGGCATCGACAATGAAAATTAATAAAGAATAAATAAGTTACAATAAACGCGGGACAATGTACAGTGATTTTTGACACTGGTCTTCTCGTTCGCCGATGACGCGTGCGATTATAAATTCCTAGTGCAATATGTATTATCATGATACTTTACACTGGGGAATGCCTATAGCGATGTGGTGCGAAACTATGAAGCGCCAGCCTGATCTTTCTTTATTTTTACATCTGTAAGCGCCGAATAACAATCTTGTAATCCTATCCTATCCATAATATGTCGGGACACGTTAAAGATCCTTACCTAGGCCAAACCCAGACTAAGCAAAGCTATCATATCGCACCCCCCCCCTGGGAGAAATGCTTTGAGGCTAGAAAGCTGGTAAGCCTCCTTAGCAAGCATTTAAAATTATACATTGAATACCAGCCGCTTATCTCAGTTGGGGTTTGCCCCCAATGGTGAAGCAGTTCAAACCCGCATAGCACGGCTGCTTACAATGATTACTTATGGCTAACTGCGAGTCAGGGGCAGCAATAACTACATGTAATTGACTTTCGCAATTAACAAGGTATTGCCTTTTCCAATTCTGTCTGAACTTCACGATCAGGTAGTAGGTATATAACAAAATATAAGTAGTCGACGGTTTCCCGTTTATAAAGTGTCCAACAATGTGTAAAACTCTGCACAAAATAATCTTAAAATAAGTTGAGTGTTGGCAATGCGAAAAGTTTGAGAACCCCTAATCTTAATTTGGCTAATAAAAACTTCGTCGCGCTGGCTTGTGATACCATACACTGTACATGTGGAGGCGATGTGAGCGAGAAAAATTAACGTGACTGTCGCTAATCAACCACAAATTGGCCAACGTCTGGCGCGCAAACCATGAACCAACATTCAACTCAATCGTCACATTGATGTAGCTGGATGAGAGAGGAGGAAATCTAGTTTTTCCTTCTTCCGAGTGACCTTGACCTTCACCGATCTTGACCAATTGGAAGAGTCAGGCTCGGTGGTCACGCATGGCGGGCGATATGCGCGAACGATATGTCAGTTTATCGAATGACTTGCCTAGACTGCTACACTTTTTGGACGCCATTGGTAAAACTGGTCGAGAGGCAGGCTTGACATCCTGTTTCTGGTTTGAGTTCGTTTGCATTTTTGTGTCAGTGGTACAAATTTAGACAGCGAAGTAATATAAATGAACGACGAACTACTCACTTAATGTATTGCAAATCAATTGACAAGGGCAAATTGGATATTGACTTAAATGGTGTCCTGTTTTATGTGCAATCAATGGACAAACAAGAACAGTCAAACGAGTGAAGAGTTGTTTAAAAGGTTGTTTGTGCAGTTGCAGAATTCTTTCACGTGACACACTTTTTTTCATCTTGTTTTAATTGAACATCGTTAAGATTCGAGAAATGTGTAAAGCTTTTCCAAGAAGCTCAAGAGCCATCGTTTTATTATCTTTGGATAAAGGGTGTGTTTTGTTGTTTCTGTTTCTGGAACCTACACCTTGGTTAAACTATAAACTAGTCGCAAAAACATGATTGACTGCAGTCTTGTTTTCGGTAGGGATATGATTGCCTCCGGTGTAACAAGGAAGATTTCTACCGAAGGAAAACTCCTCCTATGGGCACAGGCGAGATTGTTTGATACATTTTTACATGTGGTTTTAAATTTTCTGTTTCGACAGTTTCGAGGATGTGTAATCATTTTTAATGGTTTCGAACCTGTCGGTCGGAAACTTCGAATGAGTGTTAAACTCTTGAGTGATATAATTCATTTATCATTAAGTTTTTTTTGTCGGCTTTGTTTTTGTTTGTCGTTTTGATGAAGTCGTTTAGCTTTGAAGACATTGCCATGGCTGTCTTTATTCTCTTAATATACGTTTGACACGCATTAATCATCACACATAAGACATTGCGAAATCAGAACGCCCGTCTCGATATTGTTTACCTAAGCAATATCGGGACCTGTTTTTACTAATTGGCTGTTTGTTCGATCTACGGTGATTAAATAAGCGTGGTGTGGTGTGTAATTACTGCAGGCGCGAAGTTGCTGGCATGGCAATAATTATATATTAGTGATTCCCCAAAAACAAATTACCGTTGATATTTTTGGTAGATGGTACGACCGGTTTCATAACCTAAATTGTTCGGCAAAATTGTTGCCAAAAGGTTGCCATTTCGAAGATGGATTGACATAAACAACGACTAATCTGTATTGCGACTGACTGTGGCTCGGCGGTCCCGGGTTCGATTTCCGGCGCGGGCTCTAGTATTTCGATCCCGGGGTACTGGTGAAAATGTGCCCCTCGCATAGTCGCAAACACCTATAGTGCGGTTGACAAGTTGGGGGAACTACTACTTGGTAATAAAATTGTGTTCTTAATTTTCAAGTTGCGTCTTTACTTAAGTGAGGCAATTCTTAAAAGATGTAGGTTACTGATGCAAACGAAAAATGGAACTTACTGTTACATTCGAAAAGAAGCTTTTACAGTGTATAGCTGCTCGAGAAAAAGGGATGTGCGTGCCCGACGCCGTTGTCCCAAGCGTGCAGACTCTCATGTAATCAATAGGGGAGGGGGGAGTCAAGATCGCCAGTATTGATAGAAATTGTAACGAATATGACGTCTCGATGCGTCCCCGCAGGGGAAGAATTACTATTGTCCTCCCAATAACGGAATCGATATGTCCGTCCCGCGTTTTCAACATGCCCCCCCCCCCCTCCCGGCCTTCTGAGTTTCGTGGAGCTATCTTGAAATTTATTGTTGATAATTAGTGAGAGTTCTGTCGCATCCTGTATCGATTTCGCAGTGTGCCACCCACCCGAACCCCCCGCTCTCCAACCGAACGACGTAAGCATATTGGTTTTGCGGTGCATGTGTGATGTGTGCGGTTTTATCTTTTAGAGTTTGATTGACAAATCAAAAGATTGCTATCATGATGTCAGACACGTGACTTGTTTGCAAATTAAAACGTTGCTTGGGGGTTTGTACACGAGAGGGTTTGTGGGGGTTTGTACTCCCGGGCTGCTATTGATTTATTGTGGGAGTTTAAAAAAAATGTTGGCTTTGAGGAAAATTCTTTTTTAATAATCCTTTACGACTGTACATAATGGTTGAGTAAGGTTTGCTCAAAAAAAAATTCCTTCTCGTAATTGGCGCTACAGAGTGCTCAAATAGTTTTACTTCAGAGTGTTTATATAATCGGATCTTCTGAAATTATTTATCGAACCGTATGAAAAATAAATTCAGTGGACATTTTGGGTATTTCATATTTTCGAGAAGTTCTGTAATTGTCTGACATTTTCTACTTTCGCTTTTCACGCACCGCTTTCCGCTCGTTCTAGACGCGCAATCTTGATGGCATATCTTAGATGAAACGGATCTACCGTTTCAGACACTTTCTTGAAACATTTCAGCTGAAAATATTGAATAATTATTCGGAAAAGTGGTGATGGAATTTCTAGCCTGATCGAAAAAAGAAAAAAAAATGTGTCCTTGTAGATAGTTTCATTGAGGTCGATCTTTATATTTTAACAGGTTGTATAATTCATCTCCTCCTTCGTTTAAAATTTTTAACTGTACTGAAGTGTTTTGCCTTGATTGGTTATAACTGTGTATCAATAATTTCTTTTTAATTCACTGTAGTGTAGTATCACTACAGGATATTCTGTACCCCTCTTGATGCTTTGGCACTATGTGAGGGGCATTAATAATATGTTAACTTATGCCAACCGAAGAATAAGCGCTCCATGTCACTTAGGGAAGTTAAGTTGCTTGGCAAATGATGCTCCCTAACGTGCTTCGTGGTGGAATCTGAAAAAGGTGGTTCAACCAAATCAATGCCGTAAAAGTGGTACGTTATCGCGATCGTACAATTCCTTCGCGACGATCCGTGGAGCCAATATTGTCGATGTTCAAAATGATTTTACCGAAAATGCAGTTTTTCACGGGAATTATTTTTAGATTTTATTTTTATGTGACTCGGCGGCATGCGCTTAGTAAGTTTTAAACGACTCACGTATTTCATTAATTGGCTCGTGCATGGCGTTTAGCTGGCCAACTGAAATGATGAATACTGTAATTAAAATGACATTTCTATTGTTAGGAAAAAATGAATTTTACAGCCGCGGGTAATGGAGTGTGACACAACCATTGTCCGATATCGATTGAAGCGATGGTTCCTAACTCGTACTGGAAAGCTTTGCCATTCACTCGTGCAAATTGAAATGATGAATAAGCGGAATTCATTTTGTAGGACTAGCTTTTCCTGGCACAAACAGTTCTGCCAAGATTCCAACAGTGAAGTTATTTTTTATTGGGATCTCTGAACACCTAATCTAATGTATCGAATGGCGCATTTCAATGGAGGAATATAAATTATTTGTTTGATAGGTCATCCATTTTCAAGCCTTGATAAAGGCTATCGCATTTCAAAAGCGTGATTTAACTAAGAATCGGAATTCATTTGATTGTTATCGACTAATTGATTAGACATGCCTTGGCGGCAATAATGGGGAGCGATTTTCATTTCACGCTACATAATGTTGTTGATTTGTACAGGTCCATTTTCATTCATTAAAGGCAGAGAGGTTTGAGGACGGAGGCTGGTGGCGTTTAGCTTCTCTATTTTAATTTTCCTGGTTTTCGGCTCCAGATTCTAGCGACAAAGCGACATTGCGAACATCACCCGGCCCCGCGCGCGAAAACGAGACGAAATGTGAGGCGGCGCCCCTTTGGCGCGCGAGCAGTTGGTTGGGCGTGAGGGGCGCTGGTGTGGCGGCGGCCCAGGG
>JAQGBY010008765.1:0-10289 GCA_034698785.1 Mycogona germanica
CCTGAGTTCGCGTCCAGCGAGTCATTCAATTCTAAATATTATATCCACGCGGCTTCAAAAATTAGGCTTTATATATGTATTCAATACAATCACAATAAATCGTATCACAATCTTGTTCTGCGCTGAAGTATTTTTAATAAACTCTTCCTGATAGACGCTGACTCCTGAAGATTTCGGGGTATTTAGGTATGGCCCGCTTAACTAATTTATACAGGGTGGCGGAGACCATATGACCACATTTGTAAAAGGCGTGGTTTGGCTAACCATTTATTATAATACATTGAACTGATATTTGCGAGAGGTACAGTGTGGAGGATCGATAGATTGCTCAATTGGTTAGAGCACTGGATTTCTGTATTTATCGCAATTACCAGTTTAATTAATAATAATAGTAAAATATTATTAACAGACGTGTTCGTCTCTTCCGTTCGATCTGTCCCGAAAATCATGTTCTCGATTAACTTGATTATTATTGGTAAAATATTTAGCTGCTATATTTTTCCCCTATCAACTGTTGTCAACCGCACTACAGGCGTTATGTCACCTCATGGTGTTCAGACACTATGCAAGGGGAACGACCAGTACCCCGGGTTCGAAATTTTCGAGAGCCCGCGCCGGGAATCGAACCCGAGTCAGCCGCTAAACCAACTGGGCTACGACGAGCCGTACACGATCTGTTAGGACATCGTGTTGGACTTGCAAAGCTTTATTCCACAAAAGACTAGCTATCCGGAATAATTGACGGCCGAAAAAACTAAAAAAAAAGTCCTATGATCAAAGGAAAAATAATGTTTTACTGATTTTATTTTTTCAAACAAAGTACTTTTATAACAACCATATATAAATTTTCTCAAAACTTCTTATCGGAATGCTCGTAGCTGCCATTTTATTTAAAATAAAATAAAAT
Organism: Mycogona germanica; assembly: GCA_034698785.1. Lineage (NCBI taxonomy): Eukaryota > Metazoa > Arthropoda > Diplopoda > Chordeumatida > Chordeumatidae > Mycogona > Mycogona germanica. Next base: position 908 of record JAQGBY010008765.1, read on the forward strand.
GTTTCTATTACGGTTGCTTGCTTGCTCGTTCATTCTCCAGAGCAATGTTGGGTTGGGCAGGGGCCGCATCCTTGCCAGCCCCCAAAAGTTAGCTCAAAGATCCACCGCATCTCGTAAGCGCACGCTCACACACATACGCAACGCAACACTCACTCAGGATTCTCTCTCCATTCATAAAAATCTCTCTCCCCGCCAGCCACTAGTAGGCGATCAACATTATTCCAGTCGCGTACGCACATACATCTCCGTAATTAAAAAAAGTCGACTCCACCATTTTTGCGTGGACACTGACATTGATCGCCAACGTCTCGAGACAGGTTCAAGTTTGCGTAGCCAACGTGTGGGTTAATCGTCCTTTTCCCAGGCGCCTCTCTTCCAGTATTTTTTTTTATTTGACAGCCCCGATTAAATGCAAATAAGTTTCATCCCTTCTTCACTTCTCACAACAAACCGCTCAGCAAACTTTTTTTTTTCGTTCCTTTTTTGAGAGTTGACTTTCGGACGCGCCCTTGAAACGGAAACTCGACAACTTTCTCCAGGCCGAGATCCGAGGAAGCGAACGAGCCAGAGAGTAAAGAGAGAGGATCTGCTTGCATCGGCTGCTCTTTCAGAATTCTGTCGACAGTTTTTGCTTTTTCGGGGTTCGGTGTGTGTGCGGCGTGTGATCTGTTTGGAGTTTTTTTTCTTCATCTCTTTAAGATTTTTGTTTGTGTACAGTTTTCGAACTCGAAATTCGTGATTGTCGAAGAAGGTTTCTGTTTGGAATAACTGCTGTGTGTGTGACAAAATTTAGATACTGTGTGTGTACGTGTGTGATTCTCAACTTTTCGGATAAACTTGGAAAGTTCGGCGGGAATTTTTGGCGGAACTTCGGTCGACTGTTAACCCGGCGTGTTCCACAAATTCGACCGACTGCGCTTCATTTTATTTTTAAAATAAAACGAACGGAAGAAACTCCCGTTACCCTTAAATTCTTTTCTCCAAACTTTTGGTAAGTGGTGCTCATCGTCCCCCCCCCCATCTTGAGTGGTGAATATGTGAATATTTGTGATGGCATGCCCCATGGCCCTTTCATGCTTTTTTGTCTTCCTCCGCCGTCACCATCGTCCAATTCAGTTATTTTACGTCTTTGGTTGTGGAACAGTCAGTGTAGCTAATCGGCAACTGCGACAAAGTTTGTTTGTAAGCCGTGATTTTGTCACGTGCCTAAAGCCACTAAAAGTTTTTTTGCTCTGTTGCCGGTTAGCTCTGCCGCCGGATAACATTACTGCATATACAAATGTAAACACATGTTATGCTCTCTCCGTGATTCATGTGTTTGCAGTCGCGTATTGAATTGTAACACTTCAGCTGTCTGAAGTTTGTATAGAACAAAAATCAAATTGTCCTTCGGCAGTTCTTCCAAATGGCGGCGCAAAGCAGTAGTGGCTGGTCGACCCGGGTTAATCGCGTCTGTTCGTTGAGAGGAACGTGGAGATCGAGATCGGTGCAACGGTCAATGCGCCCTCAGATGGAATCTGTGCAGAATTTTGAATATTTACTTCGCTTCAATGGTAGTCACTTTTGTGATTGAAATATTCGGCTGATTTGTGGTCTATGGAAGTACTCAGTAATTATTCCAAATGGCTACATATTTACATATAAAAGTTGACATTTTAATTCTTAATTGTTGAATAATTTTTAAGACTTGAAAAAACAACACAAACACTGCAAAGTAAGTCGTCCAGATGAACTCCCGAGCCACTAGCTATTGCGCAGTGTGTCTTCCAAGAGTTAAACCCAGGTTTAATCATTAATTAGCTTGATGTCCAGAATTACAGAGAAACGTTTATGAGGTTAATGGCCAAAATCTGAGTTGCCCACTTGATCTAAAAGAAAAGGTCTCTGCCAGGTAAACATGGCTAGGGGTCCCAGGAGGATATGGTAATTTTTATGGCTGCGTCTTTAAAAAACCATATTTACTGTAAATGAATATTGGGATCCATGTCCAAAGTTATTCTTGTTTTGTTTAACGTTTCAGAGCGTATTACAATATGCAAAACACAAAAGGAGCTTCGATGTTGTAAATGGAATGACCGTTAACATTTCCTAAATGGTCATCTAGATGCTCCGAATCTGTTGCTGCTCATAACAGCTAAGAGCTAATTAATCGTGTCAAATTATAAATACTGCAATAATTTCTTTTTGTTACTGCAATAATTTCTTTGTGTCGCCTAGTCCTTCTATTTTTATGTATGCTCCAAAATTGGCTTTTATTGAATCATATTTTTATTTGTACTATTGAATAAGCCTTTCACTCAGTAGTGGTGACAGCTTAAGAGTTCACAAATGTAGTGAATGAGTATACAAAAATAAACACCAGGCCTCCTTCTTGTGCCATATTGTCTGTAACATCAGCATCAGTAGAACAATCCTTCAACTTAATATATTCTAATATCCATATACATATATTTTTTTAATTGATTCGCCAAGGGTATAGAGTAATAAAATAATCTTTTGATTGTCCCGATACTTAAGATGGTCATACCCGTGGCCGACTGTAGAGAAATAAAATGGATTAAAGGAGGGAAGGGGTGTAGAGGTACATTTAAACCTGAGGTTAAACGCCTTTAAGGATTAGAGATTCTCGGTACCTGGTGAGTTTCTAATGCAGGTGTTTTTGAGGTGTGTGGTGCAACGGTTGTGTGTGTGTTATGAGTCGTCAAGTCGTTTCCGACCTCTGGTGACCCTGTAGATAAAAGTAAAAGTTATAGACCACTGTCTGTCCGATGTCAGGAGCAAGTTAAGAGATCCCTACCTGGGTCTGAAACCTTGGCTAGACAGAATTACCAGGTCGCTATCTGAGGTTCTTATGAGACTGGCAAAGTCGGAAAACAAAAATTCTCCTAAACAGAATGCCATTGGTGACCTGTAAATTCTGTGCTCTCAAAACTCCAAGAACACCAAGTTTTTCTAGTGAACTAGGTGGGATTTATCCTTCTTGCAATGTTCACTTCGTTTCTCTGAAATTGGTATTAAGTCCTCTCCTTCATGTCGTAATTATCCTCCTCACTACTATGAATTCCAGTATTGGCCGTTGTGATTGTGTTTGAAACACGACGTTAGCGATTGTCTCCATATTACAGAGTATAAGTACACATCCCCCCCCCCCCCTGTCGTAACCGTTTCTTCGTGGTGTGTTCTTTTGGTGGTGGTGAATGTGGCGTCGCGCTTAACCAAGCAAATCTAAATGGGAGTCGCTTGAACGAATGTCCGTTATATGGAGGCGGTCGGCATATTGCTCTCACTCCTCCTTTCATAACCCCTACCCCCCCCCCCCCCAACCCGTAACGATTATTTTCAATCTCTATTTGACACCGTGTCAGTGGCGTACAAGAATGGCCCTGATTTTCATTTTGTTCGCAGGCATGTAAAGAGAGAGTAAGTGGGCAGGCCGGCTTTTTAGGTACCGAGGGAGAAACGTCATTTCTGCTCCTTTCTTCACTTTCCTGAACACTTTCTATTTATTCCTTTCTTCACGTACGAGGAGAACGAAACAAGTTGATGCGCCACCTGTATGTTTAAATTAGTTGGTAAATATTGTTTCATTTCGATTGTGACTGGGTGGGATCTTAAATGATCTGTACAAAAATTAAGTTTTCAAATATTTGTGCAAACTAGTCTTCAAATTAAGTTTTCAAATATTTGTGCAAACTAGTTATATTCAGGATCTTGAACGATCGAGTGACTAAGAAAATCAAGTTTTCTTTTCCGATTTCTAATAGCAAAAAGAAAACATTTAAAAAAAATGGCAAATTCAGAGTAGTGATACTTAAAATTTTATTCTTTATTAAAAATTGATTAATGGCGTCACCAGCTTCAATTTTAGAGGTGCCAAGTGACGTAGTTGTTAGCGTGTTTGTCTTCCATGTCCGGTATCTCGAGTTCGATCCCGGTCGACACCTTCGGAATTTTTCAGGCGAGCGAAATTCCTACGTAAGCCTTTTTTCGGAATGGAAGTTAATCGTGACTCCCGTGCCTGTACAATATCAGGATTACTCATAGCAACATTATGTCGATTTTTTTGTCACACGTTCAATTGAGATTCTGAATATGAGTTGTGTGCACTAATATTTTTGGAAACTTAATTTTTGTACAGATTATTTTGGATCCCATCCGTCACAATAAAAATACAACTGATTTAATCATACAGTGCGCATCAAAGTAAATGATTGCTACCTAGGCCAGACCTAGGCAATCAAAATTACCAGGTCTCCCCCACCCCTTCGAGGCTAGTAAATTGGTAAGCCTCCTCATCTAACATTCTTTTTTTAATGAAACACAAAAAATGTTTTAAAAAATGCCCCACAACATACTCGGGGGGGGGGATCAATTTCAGATGTATCGGAATGCAATTCTTACTTCAAAATAAAAATCCGGTCGCCGGTCATGAGCAATCGAGCTCGCAAAATCGAAAGCGCGGGTTCCAAATGTCAAGACCCTGTATTTGTTCCGCACCCCGGCGTCTCGCCGAGCCCGCTCTCTTTGATGATCACCCTTACCATGCAGAGGGGGGGGGGGCGAAGGAGTCCTGTGATCTCACAATGAGGGTCTTTGTGTGACACTGTGGATAGTGGAACGCGTCTTCTTGCGGACATGTGGACATGAGTCTGTTTTCCCCCCCTGGCAAGGCGCCCGCTTTGTGTGGATGTCTGGAATGCCCCCTACCCTGCATGCCCCTATTGATGAGCGCTTATCGACTTCTTAATCTCTGATCTCCTTTTTGTTCAAATTCAAGATCAACTTGGTGGGGGGGGGTTGGAAATCGCTCTTCTATGGATTTTGACAACCTATTCAATGATTCAAACTCGCCGCCCAAAACAAATTTGAGTGTGTGGTTTCAAGTGTTTCCCAGCTTGAATGGAGCAATGGCCGTTCTTGAGCTCTTTGTGATATAGGTCTACCACTGTTTCCACCGTTTTTAGCAAGAAAATTGAATTTTTTACTGTTTACTCTGATACACACGTACTTTTCATCTGAAATTTAAGAAAGCTAATCCATCGATTTTTTTCTTTAACGCCACAAGCAACTTAAAAATAAATAGTGATCATATTGACAGTCATCTAATTTTATTTTTACAGGATTTAGTTATTTCCCCTCACTTAAAATGTCTGCCTTTTTTTTTTGCAAGCTACCGGAATTACATTCGTTGACAAATTGGTAATTTTCGCTTCACATTTATGTGAAAAATGTGTCTCAAAAATGTGCAAACAGACTTCGCAGAACATCCATGTGAAAGATAGGAAGAAAGATCGTCTCCCTCATCTTTGGTGCGAGTGTAATTCGATATGCCCTGCCCATCGCTGTGACGTCATTTTTAGGGTCAGTCATTGTAAATTAAGCTAACATGTGTTCTGTTGCTCCCAACTTGCTCAGTTTTCGCATTTTGCGACTGTAGTCAATGTGTGGTTGGAAAAATTCGGAATGGCAAATTTTACCAAGTCGTTCTTGGAGACTTTCTTCGTAGGAACTTAAGGAGAAACTTTAACATCTGTATGTCAATTGCACACGTTTTTATTAATAGTGATTTCTAAAGATTGCCGGTTTAGTTGAGTTAACTGTTGAAGCCATTCAGTCAAAGTGACTGCTAGCATAATTTGCACACGTCTTTTTCTTCTGACAAATATTTGGACAGCAAGTTATGAATAGAATCGTCTGTTCAAGAGCGATTAAAAATGTGGTTATACATTGTAACCCTTCTTTGGTAGAATCATTTAGAGAATGCTACAGTTCGAAATCAGAGTGCTTTTAAAAAAATAGTTCGTTTAGTGTTGGTTGGTGACTGCTACGTTCATCGTGAGCTCCTTTTAAAAATTTAATGAATCGGCCGAAAAGAAGCTTTGGGAACAATTAGGAAAACTACCTCTTTTGAATTTTAATTTTCAAATTTCTTACTACTATTTGAATGTTGCGTCTTGTCGATGACGCTTGCCGATTGCCGATTAACCGCCGCGTAGTGAATAACATTTTTGAAGCAGAGTTGAGCAACGCTCTACACAGACTGCATCAGAGATTCGGTCGACATTTTGTTTTATTTTAAAAGTGGGCCCAATACTTTTTGCTCACGGTTATTTATTTTCATTAGATGTTCCAGAAATATTTTGTTCATGGATGCCAAGAATAAAATTCAAATTATTTTGATGCAATGTCTCGGTTTCGTTGTAAATTACAGGAAATCACGCTAACTATACTGTACATCTAAATTTTGAGGTGAACATTCAACTAAGTTTTCAGATTATAATAGATTCAGCATTTTATGTTGACCAAAATGTACATTGCGTCCTTAACGCCATGCTGACGTGCGCCTGAATCTTGATGGTGAAAAGAAGTCGAAAAGTGTTCTGCTGAAATCATTATCATTACATTCGTTTTTTCATGCAATACATGTTCAGCGATATTTGTTTCATTGTTGTAGGTGATCCATTTATATACAATATCCTCGAATAAATACGTAAACTATGTTTTTAATGTACTTTTTTATGTATTTTCTTCCCAATTAGATTTAAGAGATGGATGTGGAGTTTTATAGTGACTACAACTTTGAACTCGGCCTAATGAGTACCAAGGACGTAAAACCGCGCGTACCTAAGGTAAGAGGAGCACACTATATAGTTGCATTATTGATTTCCGGTCTGTCAGATTGCCGACTTATTACTTGAGGCAGGAAGAAGTTTTTTTTTTGGTGTCTTGTTTCGTATTTCGCGAGTTTTTCAGTGTCCATCCGAGACCCACATCCAAACCATCCAACCCATTCAAACATATTTCCTATGTTTTACTGCATAATTTGTCAGCATGTTTAAAAAAAATTAATTCAACCGGTCATGGCCTGTTTCTTGCGAGGGGAAACGTGTCCCGTTCCAATTATTATATATAACTTGCCCTGCACATTTGAATTTTATAATGGTGGTCGGGTATGGGAAGCATTGACAAGAATTTCAAGTTTCTATGAATGTTTTTAATTGCACTTATGTATGTATAGGGATAGGGTGATGTATGTATGCCTTGAAGAAAGTCAATAGTCGATGATTATTGATTATAATCAAATTAATAAGCGCTAAACTGATTTTTTAAGATAATTGAAGTAAATCATGCCAAGCTGAAAAGCGTCCAATTTCAACTAAAATTACCATGAAAATGTATAAAAGCAACTCAAGTTTGCAGTCAGTCTGGCGTCTGCGCCATTTTCTTTCGGTTCATTTGTTCCAACATTTAACTGGAAAGTGAAACGCCCAAAAAAAAAGATTTTATTTTCGTGGTCATTCACCAGGTATTCATTGCCATGGGAACTGTAATCTGGCGATCTAACGAGCGTACATGTAACGAAGCACTACAGCAACTTTTTTTAATCGATCCGGCTACCTGTTCTTGTACAATTATTTAAATTGGCTTTTCAGAAGCCGTTTTATTTGTGTAAATTCTGCGATTGCTGAAGTCGCATCGCTGGTTTGCTCACATCTCAAACAAGTGATGGGCCTGAAATTCGTTAAGAACCGGATTACTTCGGTCCTAGAAATTGCTATGGTATGTAGCGCAAGATTAATTTCAGGAAATTATCAATTATCACTCACTGTACATCAACTACATGTACTGTCACTACATGTACACCAATTTTATTACAATCATCCAGGTATCTTTGCCGCCTTAACACCAAACTGCGTGCGATTTCATAAAATAATTGTATAATGTATTGAGCATACGGTTTTCTGCAAATTAAAAATGTAACTTATTAAATAACAAAATTTAGAATGCATTAAATAACAAAATTTAGAATGCAGAGTACTAAAGTACAGAGTAACTAAGGAATTTAAAAATTAATAAAATGTTTAAAATTTATCGGTTGGTAGCGCTGCTGCATCCTGGAAAGGCGTGAGCCATTCGTGAATGCTTAAGGAGAGTTGCCGTCTCGAATGATTGAAAAATAACGTTGTCGAATGATCGAAAAAGAACTTTAGCAAACTCTCTAAACTACACCGAAACGATGGAACCCCCCAACAAATGAAGATAAATTAAGGGGAGGAAGGCATGGCAAAAATCCGGGGCGGGAAAATGTGACGTTTTTTTCTTTACTTAATCATCAACGCATGCATGATCTGAAACCATGCGTGTCCGCACCGGTTTCTGTTTGTTTGCAGTGGTGTAGTCGTCGCATTTACTAATGCAGGTATAAACTCATGTTCAGGGAGTGGTGGAGAGACGATTGTCGTCGTCTTGTGCCAAAGAACCGTCCTCTCTTGGTGTCTGTCCTCCTGAGGCCTAGTTCGCCTAAACCGGGACCACTTTCTTAGTTAGTGTATTTTTTAAAAAAACCATTTGGATAAAACTCGAAAGAGGAGCGCTACTGTTATTCGAATTTGAATTATGAATTGTCGGTTCTTGAAGATTGATCAGTGAACTTTCTTCGCCTTTAAGTTCTCCCGGCGGTCTTGCAGACGAATGACTATTGAGGGGGTGACTAAGCGCCTCTAGCGGAGACAATTGTGACCTGTCGTCACCTTACTCTCCTGCCAAATGAATGAAATGAATATTAATTTGCAGCGCCCTTGGTATATACGTTTTCTTTGTGCACTCGCAGTGTTCATTTCTAAGACTGTATATGTGCGCACGGAGGGGCTCACCGAGAGTGATCTTAAGAGGTTTCGGTTTCGTAATGGCTTTTGTCGAATTGGGTATTCTCTGATGATACATTGATGGAGAGTGGGCATCAACAATGTTACGGACTCGTGGTTTTTGGTTGGCGCTACTGGTCAGCGCGATGCCAAAAGATAAGTTTACGAAACCGGTTAGATTTTCATTGTCGCTATTGCCGACAAATCTATGTAGGGCGCCCAGTGTCTCACGTATAATAAGTGCTCTTTACAAACTTAATGGTCGTTTCAAAAGGTGTCCTCATATGAACTAAATGATAGACATTTAATTTTTAGTTACCGTGAGGGGACGTAACGCCTGTAGTGCGGTTGACTATACAGTTGATTGGGTAAAAAAAATTATAAAAATTTAACACTGCGCGAAGCGCGACTTTTCCAATCTTTTATCATTAAGATTTAGCTATTTACATGCTTAATCAGTTTTAATTTAATGCAGTTAAAAGAAGCAGGATGCAGGATCTTTTTATGTACTAGAACTTTATCAAAATGTCTTAGAAATTAAACAAATTAAATATGCGCGAAGCGCAAGTTTTTTAAAAATCTTTTCATTGATATCTAGCGATTTACATGTCCTATAACTTTTTGTTTGAAACACTTGAAGCGTGAGAAATAGTTGAGAAATATAGAAAAATCACGGAAACGCCAGAAGCGGTTAAGCACCCCCTCCCCCCCGGGAGGATCGGCCAATACTAGAAGCA
>JAQGBY010008766.1:0-10288 GCA_034698785.1 Mycogona germanica
CTTTAATTCTATAGCGATGGTTATACGTATCCGAGACGCTGAGGCCTTTTAAGACCTGTGGTGAGACGACGTTGGATGTGGCTGCCGGCGATGGCTCGAGAACGTCACGCGTACAAAGCCAGAATACGGCCTGATTTTGCTCCTCAGTTGCCAACCGCTCCAGTCCACCATCTCTTGGCACACCGAGAAGCTGTTTTCAAAAACGGGAATGAAGAAAAATGAATAGAAAACAAACTCTTAATAAAATTCATTTTAACTAAACTATAATGACTATGTAGTATACAGTATAAATGTTAATGAGAAAGATTTTTGTTAGAACGTTCGTTTGAATTTTAATCGAGAAACATTAACTTCGGGACAGGCCGAACGAAAGAGACAAACACGACGAACATGGCGGACTCGTCCATTAATAATATTTTACTATTATTAATTGAACTGCTAATTGTGAAAAATACAGAGATACAAAATACTGTGTTCGAGGCTCTGTATTTTTCGCAATTGCCAGTTCAATTAATAATAATAGTAAAATTCTATTAATAGACATGTTCGCCGTGTTCGTCTCTTTCGTTCGGGCTGTCCCGAAGTTCATGCTTCTCGACTAGATATGTTGTTTAAGATAATTTAAGATAAAAAGTAGCTGTCTTGGATTTGGTAGATTCTGATCCTGAACCGTTTTTAAGTCGCTAAAATATAAGTGAACTAGTAATTAAGGAAGGAGTCAGTAAAAATATGGAAAGTGCAAAGAAAAAATGTAGACACGGGTCTCACTGCTTTACTTCCATTCCGAATGAAGGCGCATTTCCGTAGTGTACTGACGCACAGTAAACAATGGCGATTTATTTCATTCCACACGATGGCAATCAGATGAGAGTCAAATATAATAATAATATTTTGTCATCCGTATAGTATTTCGATACAGATATAAAACATAAATTAAAATGACGTCATTATTTGCCGAAAACGATTCATTCCCGCGGATATTTGCCCTTTCTCGCAACTGCCGTTGTATTGATTCGCGGAATGCTTTCGCTGCAATCATTTTTGCGCGTGACTGAAAACTGTCTTTTATTATAAAATACAGCTATAGATAGATGTATATAAGATATACTATTTTAGAAATTAAGTCTAAAAAAAATTAAGAAACAGATATGATCTTGCCAAGGGTAAACTAATTGACAGAAAATGTTTTCAATTATACGTGTGCCTGTAATTTTTATAATTTTAATATAAACGATTTAACTTTTTGATTTGAGCCAAACGTATTAATTTATCGATTCAATCCATCATCTGAATCGACAACGAAATAGTACCACACATTTTAAAAACTATGGACAGGAAACATTGTTGAAATTAGAAATTGTAATTTATTGAAAATAAGTCACACATTTACGAATGAACATGTCAATAAAAATTGCAAACTCATTTTCAGGGTAACTTCATTTAATTCACACGAAAACTAGAGAGCATGTAAGTTGCGGTAAATATATATAAGCAGAATTTATTAAATGATACGAACGCTTGGTCTGATTTGCAGTGCAACATGAATATAACGAAACATTCAAGAAAACACAGATCAGCGCCATCTAAGGATAACTATTTTCCTATGGCCAACTTTCTGATAAAGATCTGTGAAAAGTTCTCGGGCCATAGGCTGAGGTCTCTCAGTCAGACAGTTTTAATTCTGCTATCATATGAGAAACTGACCTTCCGGATATAAAGAAAGAGTCCAGCAGTGGTTTCGCTTTCCTTTTGGGATAATTAATGCAGCGTCTCTCTTTGAGAGCGTGTTCTTTCCATTTGCGGTTATACAGACTCTTGTAATAACAAATGCCCTGCATATTTTGTATGTGCCTCTCTGCTAAGCAAAAGATGCGTTTATCTCGGCACACGAAACAACAACAACCTGCCCATAATAGAAACAAATGGGTTTCTCGCTATGAATACCTACACGCAATTGCTTTCAACTCTTTTGTCTTCTTGGTCTATTTCTTTGCTAATGAGCAAAATAGTTGCTTTGTGATCTTTCCACACAGCTCATGAATGTTCCAACCATATATATCCACAGTCATGGGACTTTTAGCCTTCTGATTGGATAAAATTGGGAATGATGACTCAAAATTAGGTCTAAAATACTAAAAAAGCAGTGGTCCGTTGGTCTAGGGGTATGATTCTCGCTTAGGGTGCGAGAGGTCCCGGGTTCAAATCCCGGACGGACCCAAGCGTTTTTTTTACCCCGTCATAGGCCCCATCCGGGGCTGCTTGTGGTGGGTGCCTATTTTAATTGTAATTGTGACATGCTCTAAGCAAATAAACAATTTATACATTTTCTTAAATATACAAGGCTTTACTCAAGGCTTGATTTCTTTTCTTCTTTCATTTCTTTTCTTTGTCTTTTTTCTTCTCATTTCTTTGATTTCTTCAAACAATCGAAAAATTCGTAATCGTGAAGTTACTACAAGTTTTAAAAAACTAAACTTGGTTAATTCGTGAAAACCAAAAGAATTGATAGATCTAGAAGAAACCCCGAAGTGCTTAAAAGATATATAAGATTCACGTTTGATATTGAATCTTCTTACAATTTAAAGTCTCCAAAAGAATCTTAAGTCTTAAAATAATTTAACTGAATAATAAAAATAAAAATAAAAAATTACCAGGTCGCCACCTGACGGGGGTTAGCACCATTACCGGTGAACCTCCTTAACGAACAATTCTTCGAGCACTCGAGACCATCTTGGTGTCCGGTCACGAAGGTCCTCAATGCGCAGCGAACCCCAAATCGAACCAAAATGAAGAAGCTACAGGCTGCCCCTGGTGGGAACAGCAGCAAACGACGCGACATCTCTTGGAAGCTCGCCCAATGTCAATGGGCTCTAGCAAAGGACGACCATTTTGAAACCAGTGACGGTCCCCATGCACTCTTGCAGTAGAAAATTCGGTGGCCCCGTGTTTGCGCAGCCCCACAAATGAACATATCTCCAGAACACTGTGTTTCCTGCGGTTGTCACAGCCACTGGTTTGAGGCTTCCTCGGATTCTCAAAAGCGTTTCCCGTCCCCCCCCCCCCCAAGGATGAAAAGGAAAAGCTTAACTGTGCTCCATTGTTTCAGCACAACAATGACACCCCATTCATCGGGCAACCGTTCTGCTCCAGCTTTGTTACGTCTCATAAATTTGTGAGGAAATCGGAGCTGCACCGAGAGCCCCCAAACCGCTGCCACACACCACAATGGTCGTCCCCGTGTAATGGGGGTAGCCCTTGTACAAATGCAATCGATACGGTTTAGGAAAATTGAAAACAAGACATTTCTTGATATAGTTTCGAGTGTCACGTAATTCTTTCTTCTATATATCGCTCGCTCTCGCTCTTTCTTCTTCTTCTCTCTGATATTGACGTTTCTATTTGGCATCGACATATGCGGCGCTGGGGATGGCGTTCTTGAGAAAATATATAACTGTATTATTTTCGTGTACACCTCATGAGACCGCAATTTCGAATCGGCACTGCTAAATACAAAAATTTCTAGTTTCTAACGTTTTTTTAACGTTTCGTTTTTTGAATGTCTTATATGAACAATTGTTTTTAACTTGTTAAGCAAGGAATTTGACTTGCAGTGAAAACTTGAGACAATTTTCTGCGATTCAATTATCAAAGATTCTTTTAAACAATTTTTTATTTTGGAATTTGGATTAAGAAAACGTCTGAAGATTGTGATGCATTTTTAACGTGACATGTACTGTGTCCTGAGTTCGTTAATCAAATGATGTCGTTGCTGTTCAACTGCTAAGATTAAAATTAAGTTTATCAATCATTTGTTTGAAAACCATACCTGAGTAAAAATATTTTGAAAATAAATTCTTTAATTTATTTTTAGAATGTATAGATTTAATAAGATATAGAGTATATGATATTTAAGTTTTAATTAGTCGTTGGTGTTCATCTGCTAAGATTAAAATTAAGTTTATAAATCATTTGATTGAAAATCATACCCGAGTTAAAATATTTTGAAAATAAATTCTTCAATTTATTTTTAGACTTATTAGATTTAATTTTAATTTAGACTAAGTTCTAAGAAACAATTGTTTAGGATACAATTTAAAATATTTAATATATAATTTAAAAAAAAATTAAAGTACATTTTTAAAAAAGATGAACAATGCACTGTTTTAAAACACTTAATAATTATACAGAATGTTTATAAAAGTTTCCAGATTTTCATTAACAGTTCGTTTATATTTTTACAGAACAATTTAAATGTTTCCATTTAAGGATATATTTATGTCGTTGCTTTGGTATCGGCTTCGCCAAAGGCATTCGATTCTCGCTTGTTTTATTTTAAGATGTCACAGAAATTGATTACGGAAATAGGTTTCCATATACTATCGAGAGAAACATATATTTTACGCTTTATCGGTATTTCCTGCGCATGTAAAAGTGATATTTAGATCAAGAGAACAAGAGAAGGTCGGAGAGAAGAGCCCCACTTCGATTTGAAACCGTAAGTTAACAGGGCGCCCACAGTTCGTATTTCAAGAAGCGCACTTAAAATTGTAAGGGGGGACTCGAAAGGATAAACCAAGTGTGATGTACTCGTATATATTATATAAACGTTCTGAGAATCGATTTCTTCGTCTGAGAAATCGATCTCGGCGAGCGTCTACGGATCTTCCCCATGTCGTAGCGGCAGCAGCAGTCAGCAGTCTCTCGGGGAGACGACCGTCTTAGACTGGGCTCGCCGGAGATGTCTTAATTCGCGTGACGAATTTGACGACTCTAATGTGACGTGCGATTTCCACTTTCGGGCGTCGCGGTCGGCTCTGGGCGAGATAGATAGGATCCAAGATGGCTGCCGGACGAGTCCCTTAGCATGGCCCTCCCCCACTCTAAAACGCTTCCACAGTTTACTACGTCAGGGTCATTGACGTCTCAATGAAAGAAAAAATAATTAACGGGGCTGAGATGCCCCGTTTTTGGCTCTATAGAGCAAACGGGACCTGTCTTCGACTAAGAATGACATCACCAGGGTATGGGTTCCCGACGAATCTTCGGCACGAAGAAAAATCTTCGGCGACATGTGATTGGCTCATTTGGTGACGTTTTGCTTTCGAAGTTGTGAAACGTCACCAAATGAGCCAATCACAGAACGCCGAAGATTTTTCTTCGTGCCGAAGATTCTTCGGGAAACCATACTCTGGAAAATCAAATATCTCCACCCAAAAATCCTTTACCTTATAAAAGCACCCCCTGATGCTTCACCGCATTGCACGCATGATGCGCTGAACTTGTTCAGAAAAATGATGACCATTTTGTGATCTCAATTCTGGAGGAACATTTTGAATCTGCGCATGCGCATAAAACAGAATGTGTGGAATTAGGGATTTTGCGCGTGCGCAGATGACGTAATTTGATTTTGAGAATCAAATTTGAAAGACCAAAATGTGGTCCTTGGAGGTCTTGGCCAACATTTGAATCCTTGATCGCGGTTTAATACCCGGACAAGATTATTGGAATTTAACGGGCGAGAGACTCCTCCGTAAACCTTCTTTCGTAATAGAAGTAAAGTCGTAGAGCCCGTTCCTGGACGATAATGTTAGATACACGTTAAAAATATTCCTACCAAGGTATGAAACCTAGGTTTAGACAAAAATTGCCTGAGCTGGCTTAACCGTAGAAAAGCTGGTGCACTTCCTTAAAAATTAAAAATGACTGACTGTGGCTCGACGGTTCTGGGTTCGATTCCCGGTGTGGGCTCTAAGTGCCTAAGCACCATGAGGGGTACAGAACGATTGTAGTGTGGTTGATTACAATCGATTAAAAAACAGTTCAAGAACTCGATTTGAAGAATACTTAAAGGTAGAAAATAGTTTTTGTAGTTATATTTGATATTCTGTTCTCAATTTTGTTTTACCGCGAGAATTTTGAGGGGAGCGGGAGGTTTTAAGTTGGCGCACCCACAAGTGCGTACGTTTTCATCTTTATATAATTTTCTGCGTTGAATCGAGGCAAAGTCACGCCCAGCATCTTTGAAAAACAGGGAAGAGGAGCGCTCTCTGAGCGCTATCCACACTGGCCAGATCCCGGCTAATCCTTGGGGCGCTCCGCTCCGCTATCGTATAAATAGAATTTAATGGAGCGCATCGCGGGGCGAGGTTTTTCCACGCTCCGCTCAGATCTTGCTTTGCGTGCTGCTGGCCACTGTCAAAGACGTCAACGGTTAGATTAGAGAATGACATTGGGAATTACCTTTTATTGTGACGTATAGGCGATCCAAGATGGCGGTTTCACGAGCACAAACGAATTGGTGAAGAAATTCTATATTATAAAACAGAGATTTTGATTTTCATGTCCGGAGACTAACTCACGAACGGCTCAATGAAATTGCATAACAATGAACATAAAGTTAGTAAACCATCATAATTCGCTAGCGACGGAATATCAGATCACGAATTTTAATATTTAATATTAAAATAACCCTTACCAAATTCTGGATAATCTCCCTTTCGCTTCAAACTTAAATAATGGCGTCTCCACATAAAAAACATGACGTCGTCGATTTCCCGAGACAACCAAGCAAACCAGATAACAGTTCTAACCAAGCAAACCAGATAACAGTTCCAACCAAACACATCATACCACATACTATTACCGGATTAATATTTTCAATATAAAAATAAAATAAACTAACAATATTAAAAAAACATAAAGTAATCAAATATATATTTTAAAAATGATTCTTTTTCAATTTAACAAAACAATTGTCAAACGATTGAAAATCCAAATTTTTCCGATTCGTTTGGAAGTTTGAAATAGAGGAGGTCTCCATCTTGTCCGCACGTCCATGCAAACTAAGATGGCGTCCGTGTTCTATCCTCTCACATCGATGGCCACCGCTGCTGGCAGACACAAAAAGAGCGATAAATGACAGAAGCCGAAAGTGCTCGCCACTAATCTCTTCCACGCATCTTGACGACACTTAAGGACTCGAAGACAATCGCGCCCCCGCTCTCCCCATCCCATTGGAAACAAATAATTTAATCGATAAAAGAATCTCCTCGATGGTCCGCGCCATTGCACCAACTTCCTTTTGTCGATCCCCAAATAGCCGCCGTGGATATTTCCACCACGTAGCCACGAATTGACAATCGTCTATGGCCTGGCTACTCGGCTAGGCTATCATTACAGGGTGCTCTTGTATGTCACATTATCTTCTAGTTAGGACGGCTTCGTGATCACGGGCTCAATTCACGACCAAGACTTCCGAAATGTTTCTGACGACAGACATTGCAAGATACGCCTTCTGAGGGAAGGAAATATAAAACAGATGCTGATGTCATCGTCACGGGTGGCAGTCATTCACGTCACACATACGGCGAAGAGAAAAGGTCTCGAACTGACTTAGCAGAGTGAGGAGATCAGATCTGTGTGGTGCTGCACTCTGGTGGCGGGTGAGCATGTTGCTGCCCCGTGTACAAGGGCAATAACACAATACCTTAATCACATGATCCGAGTCTGTTTTATTACATAGGATAGAATGAATTCGTCAAAGTCTCAGTCGCAAACTGAACCCCATTAACCCTTCAACCGGGGAATTGACCTTCCTGGTTAAGGGGCTACAATAATTTTGAATTTTTTAATCGAAATGCGCCACAAGACGCTCACTTAACAAACTGGGGTACATCAGTTCGTATCCGATCCAGTGTTTCACTATTTTTTTGTAGTCGGTGTCTAGTTAGGAAATTCTATACTTCAGGGTGCAATTTGAAGATTAAAAATATGACAATACCGTAGTGTATCTTGGAAACGTGGGTGTATTGTTTGCCTAACAAAAAACATAGGAAAATGATTATTCGCTCTTGCTAAACGTCAAGATTCACTATCCATTCGCCTTTGCAGATACCTATGTAGTCTACGTCAGTGTGCACCTGAAGCCTGAGATCTTCTGGGAAATCTGTCAAACAGCACTTTATAGGTAGCGAGGTACTGGTTGACATTTTTGAAATACGGCGGTTGCGCTGCGTCAGTCTCGCGTGGACGTCGCCGTGAGACGGATTACTTAATGGAAGGACGAAATTGAGCACATGATCGATTACGAAAGTGGAACGCAGCAACAATGACGACACAACAATCAGAAATCGTGGTTTGGAAACATTTTTTTAAAAAACAGAAACTGTGATCAGAGAGAAGTAACCAAAGCTCCACTGTACATGAGCATATCGGATTCTCCGGATAGTACACTGTTAAAAGACAAAGTCACCCATTTTCAAAACTTTCTTATCCAAAAAGCCGAGACAAGAATTTCTTGTTGTCATTGTCCCAAGCAGGTTAGACAATTATTTGTTGCATATTCAGAAATTTAAAAATGGATTGAATTTGTAGTTTCGTTTTATCAGTGTTCCCGATAGATACAACCGGAAGTGTAGGTTTAAAAATCTCAAGTAATCTATTTTGAAACACTGTTGTGCTGTCTTCAACCAAAACGTTTAATTACAATTTAATACCACACCACCAATGTTTCAATTTTTCATATTATCCGCGTTCCTTATTATCCGCGTTCTTTATTATCCATGTTCCTGTGTTACCAATTTCGTGAATTCTAAATCCCCCTGTGATTTATGTGTCATCATTTTCGAACAGATAAAGAAAAATAACTTAAATTGACAGGTACTACGAAGCAATTGCTCATATCTCTTGTTCGGAGGACCAAAGAACATACTGGATATTTTCTGTTCTATCTATGACGCTCCGATCAATCGATAAATCCATATTATTTTTCTTTATAAAAAAAGACAATACCGTCCAATTTTGCAAGATTGTGGCCAATCTGCTGGCACAGAATTCTTGCATAAAGTACAAGCAGAGAAACACAAAAAATAAAAATACACACTGTACAAAAAGCATTTATTACCAAGCACAAATTCGACAGATTAACTTAGAAAATCCCTTAATCCGTCAAAAAGCCGTTTCGCATGAAATATTTGCACATCTATTTATTCCTATGTTCCTATCTCGGTTCATTGTCTCGCATTAGTTATGAATTTACCTATTACTGCAGTCTAGATTTTTGGATAGGTATAATGACATGATCATCATAATGTTCAATAATATATGCGAGTAAATACAATATTATATTTTGTAATCATTTGAAAGCGATTTTGGTTTTAGTGTACGATCTATGTTGGCAAAGAGTGAAGGTTGGCTCATGAAGTGCTTGTTCATCACACGACAAAAATTGCAACCCAGGTTTCGGTGCGACACGTTTTTTTCATCCTAAAAACGATTTTTTTTTCCTTTTCCTTTTATTGGCTCATCTTTTGCCACCGGTAATTACGTGCACGACCATCGAGCTTGGCGAGACTGCAAAAAAAAAACAGGTTTCGTGCACACAGGTGTAATGAAACGAAAAGCACCTTACCCTTTTTTTTCTGTGAACACTTGCGTTAGAAGATGACATCCTTTTTTCTTACAATGCAGTTTTCAAACAGGTCGACTGGCGACGGCAACGACAAAAAACAATTGCGAGTGTTGGAGGACTACCACGGTTGACTATGAGAACAGAGATTCACCTGGTGGCAACTATTAGAAACTTCGTATTCTAGATCGTTTTGCCTATTCTTATATCGACATTCCCGAGTATCATCCGCGGCAAATCTAGCGACGTGCGAAAAGACGAACAACCGCGCGCCTGATTCTGGAACATATGTTTTGTAAATCTGTGTAGAAAGACCTCTGATTTAAAAATCGAAATTAAAACATATTTATAAAATAAATATCCATTCAACCTAGAGTTTAATATCGTGATTTGAGATTATGGGTTCGTTTCCTTTATCGGTTGGATCCTCATGGCGTGTTCAACCATTGTCAGTAGTAATTGCGGTTGACGCGGAGGAGCTCTGAGAGTGCGGCTGATAGGGTGAAATAGACGGTACTCTACCTTCTGGACAATATCTCAGTTACAAAATATTCTTGTCACGAGTAATAAAATTTTAAAAAAATGCAACAGTGCTCTAGCGACTGCTTGGTTTAATCGTCCAGATGCGAAAACTATACATGAGACGACTTTTTATTCCATTTTTTTCCTGGTTCGGCCATTTTCCCAAGGGCATCTACGTAGCAGGCAGCGAAGGCAGACATGGGGACAATTCGTAATCTGAAGTTAGCGGGAATTCCCATCCGGGGGATTAGGGCATTGCGAGTCGGTAGCACTGCGGGACTCCCTATTACGAATTACCCTCGACGTTTTATGACTGAACCAGGTGGTCTGACACAAGAGACTATTTTATGGGCGTGGGGG
>JAQGBY010008767.1:0-10286 GCA_034698785.1 Mycogona germanica
ATATTAATACGACAAATTGTCTTAAAAATGAGAGAATTTTAATTTGAGACATTTTATTTCTTTTAATTTTTCCACATTTCAAAAGACAATAAATGTCTTAAAAATGAGACATTTTTTTAAGTGTGCAGATGACGTGGACATGGGTCCACTGTACCGTCTGTACCGTACCGAGACGATCTAACATTTTACCATACGAATATAGCATTAAACAAATAAAATAGTTTTAATACTGCCCAAATATTTTATGACTTGCTTAAATTATTACAAAAGAATTTTTAAATAGAATATGCCTTTTTTTTAAGTTAATTTACTGTTACTATACATTCTCGTTATAAATTCATTTTCGGGAGAACTTGTTTTAAAATATCATTGACGAAAAATACGATTAAGTAGGTGTTTTGTGAAATTTTAATTTTATGGGAAATTAGAGAAATTGCTCTGAACTCCCTGTCATGTCAGCGAAATGTTCAAATATTTGAGAACTCTGTTCCTTCACGCGTTATAACTTAATGCCAACGACGAATCAACATTGGTTTTTAACTTTATTTTTTTTTAGTTATCCAAACGCTTGGCAATCCAAATATCAACTCTGTTTAAAACAAATAAAATTAAAATAAAACAAAGAAATATCAACCCAATTGATGCTACGTAAGTGTTTGATGTTAGCATTATTAAACGACTTTCTGATGACTACACATACAGATAAATCCTTAGTTAAATGGAACAGAAGTTTACAAAGAGCTTGTGACACCAGATTCAAAGCAACATTGTTTTTACTCGTAAAAACAAAATTAAAAGATTTGCTAAATTGGCAATAATTATATATGCGTTAGGCGAACTGAGGGCCAAATTAATGCAAAATGCCAAGTGTTTGTAACTGCTGAGTGGCGGAGGGAGTTCACTCGATTAGATGAGGGCGAGGGTGTCTATTTTTAACAACTAAACGGACGGAAATGAGTCATCAGGGATTCCAAAAAGCGGCGAGTGCTTCGGTGGGGGTTAAATGGATCCTCCCACTACACATTAACTCCCAATCGTGTGATCTAGGCGAGGGTTATAATTTTATCTTCGTACCGTGGTTCAGTTGGTGTTCGACTTCTTAAGAAAATGTTTGTTAAGGAATTGGTTGCTAGGATCGTCTTTTATCCAGGGCTATTGTGAATCAACCATGTAATTAGAGTATATATTTTATTTTTTAAAGTAGGAAAAAGATTATTCCCGGAATAAAAATATAGGAGTATTAAATTTGAAAGAACTATGGCATTATAAAGCGTAGAAGTTTGTTGAAGTGATATACATTATTGCTCACTTAAGAGGTGCACTCAAGTACTTTATGATCATCGTAAGCTACTAACATGGCATGAGCGAAAAATTCTCAAACGTCTCTGTATCTTACGTAACCACAAATTCAATTGTTGCATATTTCTGTGCCTAGACGCGAGTGAATGCAGACGATCGTGATAGGGCTGAACGATCGAAGTTCCGTCTTAAGTTGGACTATGCCCGCTCTTCTTGACATATGGCACATCACGATGTAGAACATTGAAATTATTGAAGCACTACTCGTGGTTTATTACTCCATCAATACTAGCTCAGGACGTCCTGAGCGCCATATATCCTTATTAAATTGTTTGACATTGATTTTTATACGGAAGCAATAATGCCAAAGGGTAAGAGGGGGAAAGATGGTTTGAGTCACTCAAGATGGGCTCAGTCAAAATTAATCATTCTGACAGGAGCCGGATATGGAGCATTATTTTATGGTCGTGTGCGGTCCCGAGCACGTACTGACCTTGAATTTTGAATATGGAGAGCCTAGAAGCGGTGACACATAAAATGCTGGCTAGCGGATGGAACGAAATTGTCGATCCGACAATTTGAATTCCGTCATTGTCCAATCTGGTCACGTCCCTCGACGATCCAGCGAATCACGCGGGAAAATGCTGTTCGAATTGCCGTCGCTGTTCATCAAAAAGCGAAAACGGTTTCCGAACGACGTTAAACCAAGTATGAGTGCTGTGTTTTTTCACTAGGTGGAGCCTGACTCCAGGTAGCGATTGTCGTTACTTGTGGCGAGCAGTCCGATCACCGTCTCATTCGCCGCTAGGAGCGCAAGGAAGCTATTAACAGTCGACGGTTCAAAAAGATAATACCGATAGCACTATCGGAATTTCCTTGAACGTCGATCTACAATAACTGCAGCAGGTCAAATTATTTTCTGGAAAGCCGCCAGAAGGCACCAATAATTGTCATGCATAGAGGCCGTAACAATTTAACATATTGCAGGTGAGCCGAAGGGGTTATGTTAGTTTATCGAAATGGAGGCATAGTTGAAGTTATGTCAGTTGTCGCCTTTATAATTAAGAAAGTTTTCTTAAGTACCCTCTTAAGAAATTTATGATCGTGAATCGAGTGACGAGCAAAACAATTTCTCTTTTTAACAAGTAACCCTAAATTTTATTAAAAATTTGAGAAGTAATTTTGGAAAATAAATACATTTTAAATTTATTTTTATTGTGTAGTGACGTTTTATCTTTGTGGCTTTCTTCACTTTCACAAACTATTTCGTCGGGGATTTTGGCACAGTAAAAAGTTTACTCAGTCCTGTTTTGATCGAGGTAGGCCAGCAGAAAATTAGATACCAACTCGTTCACTGATCAGTTTGTGTTATTAAATGATATTCTAAATTTTATTTTAAATAAAATGGAGGTTGTGCCCGAATCAGGCCGGACGATAAAAGACAAACAATCTTAGCTGTATCGTCAGTTCCACGCTTTTCTAGTTTATAGTCATTTCATTTTAAATAATAGTTTACTATTATTATATTAGAAGAGTTATCGCCAACTCCTGATCGTCTTTTTTCGTCCGGCCTGTCCCGGACAGAACCCCCCTTTTTCTTCAAATTTATTGTTGGGTTTTGAGGATAGTGGGTGGGATCAATCAAGTTGTTGTTATGTTTCACAAACTTCTATCGTTTTATACATTACCAAGTTTTGGTACCTCGGACGTTGTTGATTTTTTTCACTCTTATTAAATCAAGTGAAAATGTGAAAAAATGTTGCCGTTTCTTACACTGTCCTGTGTTTGCACCACATGTGTTATTTTGTATTAAAAAAACAATCCTTATATGAGTTTGTGTTCGGTTGATCGTTTAAGTTGCCCCTTATCAGCAAGCAAACTGTGCCAACACAACCGACTGTTGTGTTGAAATAACATTCAAAGTGTTGTAAGTGATTGCGTTCCAGTTAGGGGCAGCAATTTTCTCTGATGTCTTTTCTCGGAACAAACATTAACGGCCCCCCCATTATTTTTGCTGAAGTTCTTCTTCTCGCTCGTTTAACCCTGTGGGCGAACGCGACATGTCGTGACCTGTCGTAGTTAACGAATAACTGACAATTTATTGCTCATTCTCGGAATATGAATTCTCGTGGGCGACTAGGAGCGTCGATGTTGTTGCTGAGAGCAAAATACGGACATTCACACCAACTTGAGATTTTCACCAGTCAAGTGGGCACTCCCCCTGACTCTACCTTCACAAATGTGAAAAATTGATATCACATCGGATCTCAAGAGTTGACAGGAAGGGTTAGCATTCCAATTTGAAATGGAATGAATGGACTTCAGAAATGGTGGACAAGAAACTTTGTTGATCCGATCTTCATATGAGCAGTCTTGTGTTTTATGACACTGAGTCAAAAGCAATCTATTTTTATTAAACTTACGAAACAATTGTAGTACATATTTATACATTTATTTAGCATACCTAGCGATAGCTATCCATTGGTTTTTCTTCTAGCATCTTTGAAACAATTCATAACTGAGCAAACATAGTCCTTGAGAAAAAAAGGACTTCACCAATACCTCCTATTCCGCTAATTCTGACTATATCGGATAGCCCCAATGAGGCTCATCCCGTACGTATACTTCCGTCGACGGCAGCGCCACTGGCGGCCAATGCCGTGATCGTTGAGTGATGCCGGGAGAATATCGGCGCCGACACGTCGGGTGAGATCTGGGAAAGCGCTAGGCTGGCACTGCTGCCAATTAGTCAGTCAGTTAATTTGGGGTGCGCCGTCGTTCGGCTCATCCTGTTTGGGGAGGGCTTAATTAAAGTCGTGTCGAATGGCGGATATAATGCGCCCGCCATCTCCAAGGAGGCGATGACGTCACTGACGCTGACAATTTGTGAGGTGGGGCTGGCGCTGGCGTGGGGACGAGGAAGATTCGAAAAGCCCCTCTTTTTCTAACCGTTCCCTGCGATGGTGCGGTGATCGGGTGTAGAATTGTAGAGGTCCTGGGGACGCCTTTCTGATTAGTGACGCCATCTTAGATAGTCGACCGAGGTTTGCACGCAGCGATGCCCTCGACAAAAGCGAGTAGAAAAATTGCTCAAAAGGATAATTTAAATTTCGGGCTTCAATAATAGGTGCAAGGGGAATTGGAGGATTTATTGTACTTTTATTAGCGGAAGTGTACTGCTCAAGCCGTGCTGGTTTTGGCGCTCTCGTAGCCCACCGAAAGAATATGATCCAGCTCCCGTCAATACCGGTTCATTTTAATTATACTCTGTAAAAAGGGACAAAGCCACCGAGACTTGGGGGTTGCGTGATTTATTGAAGCCTAGTAATTTGATATACGTGCGTATGTGTAGCTTTTCATCGGATTTCCATCCTCCCCAGGTTTGATATATATTTCTTTCCCCGTTTATTCGGGTAGTCGATGCGTGTCCTATGACGGAATATCAAAAGTCTCCTTTATCCCGAAGCTCGACTATGCGAGACTGGCGGTTGAAAAATTAGCCACGCTCTATTGTGTTTTTGCGATTCATGCGCACATCATTTGTTCAACATTCGCTCACAATAAGTTTGATAATTTTTTAACACTCTAATGACTTGGATGTGAAATGCGATTAATTCGTGAGATGAAGATGAGAAGACAATGAGGTGAGATTGTCACGAAGCGTTTGTGAAAGATCGATACAAGAAACCCCTTCAACGATCAATAGAGGAAAGCGAACTCTAAAAGACATTTTTTGTGATTATGCGTATTTTTAAACCCCTATTTTTTTATTATTATTATTCAGCGTCAAAAATAGAGAAAATATCAAGTACAAGGGTGAAACAGAATTGGTAATTGGTTGGAATTGGAACAGATAAATTTGCAAAATATAAGTTGAACTTAAGAATAATCCGGCGCCTTAACCTCTCGCCCACCCTGACTTCAATGTACACTGACTTCAGAGTACAACATGATTACAATTGAATCCTTCTGGTTCAGTTTTCTGTTGACCTCCGAGTAAATAAACTAACCTGTGACCTTCTTGTTAGATGCTCACGCTGCCATTTCGTAACTCGATAACGCCTTCGTTATCAAGGAAGGCAGGTAACTGAAATGAAATTCAAGTTTGGACTTTGTCAGCCGGATCGGACCTTTAACCCTCGTCACCTCGCCACAGGGAAGTGTCTTGAACCCTCTTTTGTTCCTGTTGTGCATCAATGATATTTGTGAAGTCGTCCAATTCAACAGAAAACTTTATGCAGATGGTGCAATGTTGTACAGGGTCATAAAATGTGACCGGGACTCAGTTGAATTACAGTTGAATTTAGATGCTGTAACTACTTGGTGTGAGAAATGGCAGCTGCAACTCAATGTTGGCAAGTGTTGCCAACATTGCATGCTTCCAGATCAAGGAATCCATCTGTGTATGCGTTCTGGGGTAACTGGGGAGCCTCTCAATGTTGTTCAACAGTACAAGTATTTGGGTCTGCAAATGACTCCTAAGCTAACATGGCTAGGCTAATGCTTTGACCTCTACACAGTTGCAAAACTACTTCCAGCGAAAATTTAATTTCACTGTGTTACGCCGTTCATGAGCTGTCTAAGTAAGCGACGGAAAAGGCCCATCAGTTTTTATAGTAAGTTTGGTGTTGACTCAAAAATCTAGTAAAAGTTTTGAATCGTGCGGCTGGGTTTCAGCACGAGAGTATTAAATCAACATAGATGAAATTTAAGAAGTTTTTAATGAGAATTAAATGAAATTAGATATTGTCTAAATTATCTTTTTGAGGTTTGGATATTCGTCAAAAAAGCTAATGTTAGTTGTTCATAGTTACTAGTTGCTCTGAAATTGCTAACACATAAAAGCAAATTCTTCAAAGAAAAACACCTGATTTTGTAATCAACCAACCTATCATTTCAAAACGTTAGTTACTATTAATTTGGGATGTGAATAATTTAAAAGGGTTGTTCAACTTTCCTTTTTTCGGTAAAGATTCTCCGAAGCAACCATGTCAAAAATAAGATTTCCTTCAGCTTTTAACAGAGAAATGTGCCCATATTCGGCATTAAATGGAGCGATTTAGCTATTGTTTCAGTGAACAATGAACCCATAGTCACAACATCAAAATGCCAGCAATCTCTTAGATTTCAAGTTCGTATTAGTTCTTCACTGACGAATAATGCTTATGCGGTTTCTTTAATGACCCATTTTCGGGCTTGAGGGGAAAAGGGATGATTTTAATTGCCGATCCTTGATATAGGAGGACAATGGCTTATTCAACAACCTGGAATATATTTGTTTGGATTAGTCGAGCAGTTAAGTTGCGTGTAACTGCCCTGTTGTGGCGCCTCAGCAACCGTTAAAGTTCTATTAGGATCTCTGAGTAAAGCTTAGACGTGGTAAACCAGTTTGCTGATCACCAAATTCGGAATACTCTGTGGGATCGACTAAGAAGATTGACCTTTGCCTCTTGTAATTTTGAAATGTAGAAAACTAAAAAATGGTCGAAGTATTTGTGAATAAAGATTGAATTTCGTGGCTGAAAGCTTGAGAATGACGTGTCGGTTTTGACGTTAGTGGCGCATTGTGGCGATTCCGCATGACCTGACGCCCATCACTATTAATGTTTGGAGTTAATTAGAGGTGTCGAGTGGTCAAGGGGATAGCGTGTTTTCCTCGGGCCCGTAATCGCGGTTTCGATTCCGACCAACACCTTCGGAATTTTTAGGGCGAGAGAAAATTCCTTCACGCGTCTTTTTTTCGAATAGTAGTACTTTGATCCCATCTCAAAACCCCCTCAGACGGCCTGAGAGGGGCGACCTGATAATTTCGTTATTAGGTAGGGGATGTTGACTCGTACCAAAAATTTCGGCGGTCACGGCCGGAATTGAACCCGCCATCGTGTAATAATCCGACGCACAAACCATTGCACCAAACGTCACTTCCGAAAAGTTCATTTTAACACGCAATCGTTTCATTGTTGTTGCCGAGGCGTGTAGATTAGACTGAAGAGCTGTCAGAACTGATGCCATTGGAATTGTACATGGAACCGATTCGGTAATTCTGCGTCATTAGATAGAAAAATTAAACTTAACTATGTCATTAGCACGAGAGCTACTGGCGTCCATAAAGCGCTACTAGCACTTCTAGCGTTCATTTGTGATTTTTGCGGATATTATGGTGCATCAAATCCGTTAGCGGCAACAATTGCAACCTTTCCGAATATAATGACATTTGCGCCAACTAGTGTTAAACGTTTCCAATACCCAAAATTGATTTGATTGATTTGTATTTTTTGTTGTTGTTGTTGATGCATTTGTGTTTTCCAATTGTTATCGATCAAACAACCTTTCTTTGAAAGCACTGAGGACAACTTTATATCCTAGTCACAGTGTGACCTTGCTGAGCTTGATTGAGAGATCTCAAGTGTCATTGAAATTTTGAGAAAGCGGGCTTTCGAAATCGCAGGCTCTATCTTTAAATTCGGATCACGTGCCCGAATGTTCTGAAAAGTTTAACTAACATGTTGTAGATTTTCTACATGTTGTTAGATCTACTGTAATGATTTCTAATCACCCGATTACCTTTTTCCGTAGCAATGCTAACTAAGCCTGGGCTTGGAAAAATTACTAGGTCGCCTCCTGGGAGGGGGGGTTAGGGCGAACACGCTGGTGGACTTCCTTAACAAATATCTCAGAGACACATTTGTCCTTAACTGATCGTTCGACCTCCGTCATAGGTCCCATCCGGGGCTGCTTGTGGGTACATCTTGTAATTGTAATGCCAGCGCCGTCTGTTGAACAAAACAAATCACCTGACCCCGATGCCAAAGCTGTCACAATGTTTGAGAAGTGACAGAAGAAAGTAATACGCAAGAAAGTGCTGCAAGTGTGCGAGGTTATTAGGTTGAATGTACATCATATTATTTTGAGACTTCAACATTTGAAAAGTAATTAGCACGGCTGCAATTAATGCTAAGTCAATAATAGTCAATTATAATAGCTGAAAAGTAATTAGCACGGCTGCACATTGCTAAGTCAATAATAGTCAATTATAGCTTGGCGGGTGCTGCAGTTGGTTTTGTTGAATTATAGCTTGAGCGATAAATCTGCATAAAATAAAGTGTTTCCAAAATGCATATTGGAATTGTAATTCGATAAAAAATTTAAATTAAAAGGAAATTTGCATAAAACGTTGCAGCGAACGAAAACATTATTTACGAGTATGTCAGTGCGCAAAAACGCAAATTCTCTTATTCGGCCATAAATTTATTATAATATTTTTTCATGATTGCAGTGTGAAAAAGGTTAATTGAAATTGAATGACGTTTTTTTCGGCACGAGCTTCACCAACATATTTTTTTTGTGAAGGGGAGGGATGAAATACGGCTCGGTCTCGGTAATATGTCATTATCCGCTCAACTGAAGCGATATCCATCAAAATTAAATCGAGTTTTCGCCACATCAGTGCAACACTATTCTGGAAAAGAAAATAGATACAAGCTCGATGAAGATGTGCTGCATCATTCCATTAGTTATTCGCGATGGCGTGGGCGTTTTCTGCGCTTGAGTCCACCAAACTCCTTCCCATAAGAGGCCACCACCAGTTGGTAAAGCCGTTGATTCCGACACAGTAGCGTTTCCTTAGGCACCGTTTACACGATGGATTGATTCACGGAAATGTCATTTTGTTTTGGCCTGACGCGAAAGCAGGATGTCAGCTTTTGAAGTGCGCCCAGCCAAAACGACAGTTCTGTGAAAGCAATTGTGAAATGTTCCATCGTTTAATCTGGAACTTATGGGCTCGGTTCGGGTGGTCCTGGCAAGTTTAGATCACTTTTCTGTGCCTTATTTAAGTGATCACTTTGTGATTGGTCTGTAGGCCGCAGCTCGTTGGTTGAACAACAGATTTGTGATGCGACGGTGACCTGGGTTCGGTTCCCGACGCGGCCTCTCGGGTTATTCGGTTCCTGGGTACTGGTGAAAAATGAAACTACTCTGGAATTGAAACACCGATTCGGGGTACGTCACCAACCTCTTGAAACAAAAGCAAATTTTGAATTGTGTGCTCGGTTTTTCGAAAATACGATATTGCTGAATGACGCTTTAGATTTCGTTTTTATTATTTTAGATTGTTATAAGATATACCCCTCCCCCCGGGCGGGTGGGCTGTTTGCCGATGTCTAGACGTAATTTAAGGCTAATTACGGAATCGTGAATTGCTATTCGATGCTGACCTCGTTTTCACGTCAATTCCTCCTTGATTCGAATTGGTCTGTAGCAGTAACGCTTCAACACACCGTTTAAAATTCGCCGGTCATAAACAATCGCAACACGAGTGCACATGTAAACTTTTGTCTTAAGTTTTGCCTTAAAAAAACTTGGTTATCCTATATTATAAAACAAAGATTTCGATTTTCGTGTCCGGAGACTATCTCTCGAACAGATCAGTACACCACCATAATTCGCTAGCGACGGAGCGACGGATTTCGATTGTCAATAAAACATTTTAAAATAACCCTTACCAAATTTTAGATAATCTCCCTTTCGCTTCAAACTTAAAAAATGACGTCTCCACATCAAAAGCGTTATTACAGAGCATAGCACGTGAAAAATCAGTTACTTCACATTTAACGTTTGCGTTTATCGTGTGACATCGTGTAAACGTAAAATAGCCGGTAAATTTAAACAATTAATTTTTTATTTCATTGGTGGTTACTGTAGATCCAGGCAAAACCGGGTAACCTCCTAGTTAACCTATAGAAGCACGAGAAAAATGTACCGTTGCAAACTTCATTTTATAGTATTAGATGTAAAACTGCTGAGTATTTTCTTCAGGAATGCACTTTCCGAATTTCAGCTAAATTTGTGAAAACCTTCTAATGACGTATTTCTATTTATTGACATAGTATCGTGAAATTTTATTACAATAATTACAATAACAATATGTACCCACAAGCAGCCCCCAATAGAGGGGCCTATGGCGGGGGTCGAACGACCAGTTGTAT
>JAQGBY010008768.1:0-10285 GCA_034698785.1 Mycogona germanica
TCGCCCGAAAAATTCCAGAGGTCTCGGTCGGGAATCGAACCCGCAATCTCGGGAATAACAGCTCGACACGCTAACCAAGTAGTCAACCTCACTACAGACGTTCTGTACCACTCATAAATGAATGTTTGTCAAGTGGGTGCACCGATGACTTAGAACTTTAGAAAAATAAAATTTATGTTCGCAGTCCATTCAATTGATATATATAAATTTGAAAACATTTTCTTTAATTTTCATTCATTTGCAGTGCAAATGGATTTTCACACCAATGCAGTGAATAGCCCCCGCCATAGGCCCCATCCGGGGCTGCTTGTGGGTACATCTTGTAATAACACTCCCGGAATTTGTCCCGGTTATCGCAAATTTATTGGCAGGTTTAAGCGACCACCAACTATAGACTAAATTTAATAAATCTGTTTGATTTTTTAAATATGTTGTTGACAGTTTGGAACCTCAACAAATAATGCCAAAACTGAATTGTTGGCATACCTCGATACTCTGACAACGGATTCAGTTGATCCCTAATTCTGTCTTGATACTCTTTGAACGATTCAGAATTTGGTTGATCCTGCCTAAAACAGATGAAGAACAGGTGAGCGACACAACAAAAATTAAATATTTTAACTAAACGCCAAAGCGATCTGCAAAACATTATTCGCTCGTTTACCTCTGCTTGGCGAAAGAGCCCTTATTGCCCTGCGAACGGTTTGGCATCCCCCGCCCGTTCCGACTGGCATTTCCTTGGGGAGTGACGAGGGGGGTTCCTCTTGACTTATTCATCGCATTAGTAATGTGAACCCTAAATAGACCAAAACCTGACGAATGATATAACCCTAAATAGAACAATTTCTGCAACAAAACGTTTATCACGAGTTAATCAAAATATCCCTCGACTGCTGTGAAACTGCTACAAGAGATCATATTTATATAATTAACAATTGTTTGGCGTCATCTTGATAAACATTTTAATTGAGTCAAGTCAAATGAGCTTTGATGCACACACGATTCATCGATTAAGACTGATAAGGCACAGATGGCTAAAATATTTGCACACCTTCTAGCCAGACTTGCAGCTCTTTATCCAATAACATTTATTTGGATTATAATCCTGTGCGGTATATATGTGGTTAGGTCAAAAGTCTAATTGACCATATAAGCTTCAAAAGTAACGACAATCAAACGCAAAGTCCCAAATTCCCCTTCAAGAGGGCGGGGGGTGTTTCGGCGATGCAAAGGGCCGGGTCAACAACTAACACTTCGACAGACTCAATAGAACCAGTTTCAAAGCAACAGAGGTTGCCCAGCCGAGAAACAATTTTCCTAAACCCATTGCCAATCAATACGACAGACACTTCTCTCACACATTGGTTTAACAAACTTAAAAATCAGATTTAACAGGAATAGGCCTAATCGTCCGTTCGCCATCTTGATTTGGATTGCAGTTGGGCCGCCTTCGCAATTGGTCAGCACTCCCCCAGCAAAAGTACGTGGCGGATTAACCAAATGGGGCGCACCCGCCACATCAAATCGGATTATAACGGCATGTAGGCGCGCTCAGCAGTATTTAGGCCTACTCCTGAAATACTGCCGGTCCGTCCGCCGCTAGGCCTTACCAAAAAAAAAAGTTTCGGCAAGACACGCGTGGGCAATCAATATACCTTCTTACCAACTATGGAACTCAAAATGGAACAACAAATTCAGCGATAACGGAAATTAAACTGAATAAAAACACCGCACTCGCGAACGAAACAGCATTTGCCGATTAAATTTAATCTTAAATGTCAATTGGGAATAAAACTCCGGCAAATTAAATACAACTTACCAAAGTGAGAATTTAAAGCAGACGTCTACATTGGCGTTCTGATTACAATTGACGATGATACGCGTTTAAACTTGTTGACAAGACGCTTTAACTTTTGCTTCAAATATGAGTTGCGCGCTATAGGGGGGGGAGGGAGTGGTTTACAAATATTTACGCGTCAATTATTTTATCGCGATCAGTGCAAATGTGCAAACGAGGCATGAGCCAAGACTGGAGGTTCCCAACTTCGCTACTACGAGACGCTCTTGTTGCTAGTACTCGAATTTGCTTGCGATCAATAGGTGGCGTCTCCTAGCGGCAAAAACAGTAAATGTCTTGTGAAAACAAAGGCATCGGGATCGGCATTAAATGAAATCTTTGTATATTTGAATCCCATCAGATTATACCAGGATAATTGCTTTTCTGTTTTCATAACATTTCATAATCATTTATTTAAATTTACATAAATAAGCATTTTTTGTATTTTTATCAAAATAATGGTAAATATATATTTCAGAGAGTAATTGTCTTATAAAAGAAGTGTTGGCCCCTTTATCCATGTAACCAGATCAAACATTATCGCGCAGATTCTAGTGTCTATTATCTACAATATTTTTAATATATGTTCTGGTGTAATAATTTAAATTAATATAAATTGTTTACTTATTGCTTTCTAATATATAACGTGAATAATAAATAATAAAAATAAAAATGTTGGAGAAATTAAGCACGTCAAAATTTTAAATATTCCATTTGTTATTAGGGGAATCTCAAATCACTGTCTGGCATCTTTGACAAATTTATTAATGGCGGATTTGTGTTGAAGTTTCATTTGGATCATTATTCCTGCAAAAAGTGGTTTTGATTGTGACCGTTTTGATTTGCATCTTTTGGAGAAAGGTAAGTTAGTCATTGTTCCAAAAATACATAAAGCGACTGTCGTGCGAACATTGTTACAGCATCTTTGTCAGATGACTAAATTTTTTCATGCGGGAGATTCAATATTTCTTTTTCATCGAACGTCACTTTACCACCCTTGTCCCCATACCAACTTTAACCCTTTAACCAAAAGCCAAGGAAGCCTCAATCGCCAGGAACTAGTCCAATCTCCCTCCCTCTCCACCTTTAAATCCCGGCAGCGGGCTGTCCGCGTGTGGCCAGCCTGTTCCAAACTTCACTAAACCCTTAGAACTTTCGGAAATCGCCATTATGTCACGGCGCGGCAATAATTATTATTTTTGTATTATTAAATTCACTGAAATGTATATCACAACAGGAGTTTCTGTACCCCTCTTGGTGCTTAGACACTATGTGAGGGGTACAATTACATCTAAATATAATATGGAACGAATAAGATGGATAGCGCTCGTCGTGCGTCGCCAGATTACAAATTACAAAACTTAATGTGTTACCGAATGAAACTGCCTTCCCCAAGACTTAGTTCAGGCCCGTCCCTTTCCAGTTTCAAATCCCGCCAACAGGCTGCCCGCGAATGGCCAGCCGGCCCAAAGTTTCATTAGTATCCCCCTCCCCTCACCTACGGAAAAATATCTTTGTTTTATGATTTTTTGCCTATTTGAGAAAGTAATCTGTTACGTTAAAGTAGTCTGCAACTCCTGCATCACGAAAGCAGTCGCAGACCTCAAGCTTCCGCTCCTTTCCACCCGGAGAAGGGAACATCGAACGCCACCTCACCATACTTGTTCCCTCCAACTTCTTTACTCCGTCCAAAAGACAGGGAAGAGGTCACTCCCTCAAACTCGAATCAATTTATGCCTTAGGCAACTACGCCGAATTATCCTTCCCTAGAGATATTAACGACTGTAACAGCCTCCCTTGGGAACTAGTTTAATCCCCCTCCTTCCCCACCTTTAAATCCCGGCAGCAGGCTGTACGCGTGTGACCAGCCTGTTCCAAACTTCACTAAATAAACACTTACAACTTTCGGAAATTGCCATAATGCCACGGCACGGCGAAAATTATATCTAAATTTAAATGTTCTTTTCTCAGAATAAGTCTTGTTAGGTTTCCATTTTTTATGCCTTTTTTAGTTGCGAGCTTTTACATGTGTTATTCTTATATTTTCACATTGATGGAGGCTCTTTAATCGAGACATAAACTTCGAGCTCCAAAATAAAATAGAAAATAAAAAAGTTAAATATCAAATCTAAGCATCTTTACATCCTGGACAGAGAGAAAAAGATTGATACTTTATTTGTCCGGTTAGTGAACCCATGTAAACTACTGAAGCTCAATTTTTTTAATGGTTAGAATCTTTTTGGTCCTACAGAAGTGGACAAATTTCATTTTCAAAAAATTTGATGGGTCGGGTGGTTGTATCATCACTTGAGAGCTAATTCACATATTTTCACAGTCTGTAACTTGCACGTTGTATGCGAAGTATCCTTTCGAATAATTGTCCAAGGTCGCAGCGAACGATAAAACATAACAAAATTTATTAAACTCCAGTCTACTTTTTAACAAAGATAATGTCATTGGCTAACATTCTGGGATTGTTGACTTTGCTGTGAGCCACATAGTTTTTGCCTTCCATGAAGGCCTGGACGCCGGCCTCGCCCTCCTTGTCGTGAATATACTCGACGGACAGTACTCGAATGTCCAACTTATCGAAGGGAATGGTTCGCAAAACGTCCAGTTCCGCTCCTTCCACGTCTAGACTAAAGTAGTCCACTCGGTTCACCTTGAGCGCCAACAGAATCGAGTATAAGGGGAAACACTGGACCTCCGCGTAGCCGCTCTTTACTCCCTCGGCCACGTTGGCGTTGGAAATTTTGCCGATGTTGAATTGTTGCTTGAACAAGACCTGTGAGAAACGGAAGATCAAATTAAAATTCACTTGAGAAGTTAGGTGAAAGTCGATGACACCTTTTTGGGAAAATGTTGCGAGTCTTTCAATAAAAATGGGGGTTGTGCCCGGGACAGGCTGGACGAAAAAAAACGAACAAGAGTTAACGATAACTCTTGAACTAATGAAAAAATTAAACTATTGATAGAAAGCCGTGGGAACTGACGCTACAGATAAGACGATGACGATTCTCATCTAACAAATTTACCACATCCACATCTCCCGTGGAAAATTAATATCCACATCCACATTCCGCGGGAGATGTGGATGTGGTAAATTTGTTTGATGTGAATCGTCATCGTCTTATCTGTAGCGTCAGTTTCCTCGGTTTTCTGGTTTAATTTTTTCATTTTAAATTATTATTATATTAGAAGAGTTTTCGCCAACTCTTGTTCGTCTTTTTTTGTTCGGGCTGTCCCAGGCACAACTCCATTTTGATTGAATATAATCCAGACGTTCTTCTTATTATTCTTCCAATAGTTTCATGAAAGTATTGCCCAGCGTTTTCCACTAGATGGCGCTCGAGAAAAAAAAGGGCACTACCTTTCACAATTAAAGTTCGTAGTTTCTCAAAAATGATCAATAATTCTTGTGTCGTGTTCGGTGAAATCCAAATTTTGGTTTGAACAACGGAATTTCTGACACTTGTCAACTGAAATGCAGTGAAAATGTAAAAAAATACGTTATCTTAATGTTAAAAATGCACACAGATTTGATTTCTTAGTCTACATTCTGGAAAGGGATTGTTTGGTATAGCCTCCATGGCAGCTTTGTAGCCGTGTTAATTGTTTGACCTTTTTAGCCTTTTGATTGCACAATTATGTCCATGCGATTTATTTTCAGTATTGTATAGCCAAGCCGAGCACATTCAGTTCAGATGTTGAATGATCATCCGGGGGTGTTATGTCGATGCGACACGTCTCTCAACTACGAGAGCTCTAATAGAATGTCACGTACACGGCAACAATGAGACGGCGGTTAACTTACTTTCATCGGCCTGTCCTTAATGCTGAGACAGGCATTGATGCTGTTGACTCGGCGATGCTTATCCATGAGTAGGTTGAAATTGTTGGGATCACCTTCGATGAGCAGGCCTTGCCAGCCCAGTTTCCTTTCGAAAAAGTACGTGTTGGACCTCGTTTCACCGTCTAAGGCACCGCACTCCACAAAGAAACCAAACTTCTGGAATAGCACAAAGTAAAGACGGCATTAATTCATTGTTGAGACGCCAGCAATCCTGAATTGTGATACCTAACAATTCAGTTTTTATATGAAACGACCCAGTGTTACTGCGGCAATCAAAAAATCTGAATCTAGGTCAATTTGTTTGTAAATAGAGGAGAGTTAAACGCAGGGGCCTACTTTGATTGCGCTTTTGTTAACCAAAAATGCAAACAACGACGTTGTACATGCGCATGCACAACGATAAATTATTCTTGGTAGCTATTGTTAATTTTTTTTAAATTGAGCATCTAAGGTGATTTTAATTTGTGTCATGACACACTTCTCAACTGAACTGGAACATTGTCCAATTCAATTTATTTTAAAATTTCAATTATCAATTTTATTAAGAGAAAATTCTGCAATCATTCTTCTAACCAGCTGATCTGCGACTGGTCGTATTCAGGAAATGGTTTTAAAATAAAGTGTCGTCTCAGTTTCTAAACGTACTTGATTCTTCAAAATCTTATTAACGACGGCGGCCTGTCCCATGGACGTGTCCGGCAAGTTGGTATTCATGTTGTAGGACTCGTTGGACGGCGGTACCAAATAGTACTTGCTAATGAAGTGGACCAGTTGCGGGTCATCCTGGGGCACCTGTCCAGACTGGAGTCTACTCAGGAAGCTCAGCTCTGAAACGAGACGCAATTGCCAGTTGGCCGATCAATATTACCAACTTGCCTCGAGAGCGGTCGCTCCACATGATGCGGGGACGGGGCGGGACTAGCTTTGGTGCTCTCTAGGTGCGAATTCCTCGGTTGTCTCGTTTATTTGGATCGCGATGAGTGCGTAGCGATAAATAAGGTGGTACAAGTACATGTAATTATTATTTAAGCGGTGCCAAAGTTAAGTCGAAGCCAGAACAAGATAGTCTGATATGAATAAGAGTTTATTCGTGTGCTGAATCTGAAAAACAAAAAAATCGAGTTGTACTCGTTCTTGGTTCTACGACTGGCTTTAAAATAATAATTTATGAATTGAATTACTGTTTGACTGGTCCGCCATTTGATGCCCAACCAGATTTGGCTATTACAATTACAATATGTACCCACAGGCAGCCCCGGATGGGGTCTATGGCGGGGGTCAAATGACCAGTTCAGGACAATGGTGTGGTTGTCTTTGACTTGACTCGTAAAGGATATTGCCCTTGTCGACATACTCGGCAGAAATTTCCGTGTCAAACTTGTTTTTGGAACTTCCTTCAGTTGGACCTTCAAATATTGCTGAGCAATAGGAGGGTCTAAATGACTTCGCGTCATATTTGTGTTTATTTTTCTTTGTACATAAATCCATTTCTGTCCCTAACTGGTCTTTTGATCCCCGCCATAGGCCCCTCTTGGGGGCTGCTTGAGGGTAAAATTGGTAATTGTAATTGTTATCTAAATCTTTCTGTAATTCAACTGAGTCCCGGTCACATTTTATGCTCCTGTGCAACATTGTATCATCAGCATAAAGTTTTATGTTGGATTGTACATGCTTTGGAATATATGGGATGGAATTGAATTATGCAAGATTTTTGTTTGCTATTACATCTATTACATAAAAATGCTGTTATCCAGTCATTAACTCGATGACATAACCAGTTTCTGGCTGAACCGAAACTGATTCGAACTCACGATCGATCTTCTGATTCGTACACAGACTCTTTAGATTGTCGAGGAAGGACTACTCAAGTACATGTAACCTGAATGAAAAAACAGTTTCTCTCGCAATTTTCAAATATTAAAATCAGTCCAGCTTAGCAATTGCTGGCCACAATAGAAGTTCAGAATAAGAATCCAGTTTTCCTTTCGTTATTCGATGACTGTTCCAGTCTTCGATCTGCCTCATGAATAATATTTGGTTGGTGCGGGCGACTCTGGACACTCGCCATCGCTGGACTCTTGGTTGGTCGTGTTGTTTTTCGTCGAGCGAGTCCACCGTTCAATATTCGATGAGCCCAGAATCGAGTTCCATCGGTCAGTGCTAAATCAAAGCCCCCAGCGACGAGCCCTGCCAACTTGAGCTGACGTCGACATCTCTCGTTGCGCCCATAATTGAACGGACAGTTCGTTGGCCACCAGACGGGGGACAGGTGGAACCGGAGCACCAAGGCCAGTCACAACAAGTCCGTCTCCCCAGTGGTCCCTGGACACCGGCACGAACGTTTAAGAGTCAATAGACGAAATGACCCTGAAATGAACGAAAACTGTGGACTTGGGGATTCGAGACACGAACAGCTCGTGTGTCTTTTCCTCCTCCCTTATCTAACCTATTTTTCGGTTCGATTGTTCTAATCGATCGATATGTTGCGTGTAGGTTGGTGCGATGAGCCCCGTATCGGTGCGGATTGGGGTGGGAATGATTTAAATTTGTTTGTCCCGGTTGCTCCCCTGGGCGAGGAAGAATCAACACCGACACGCTCGCACGAGTTGGCGGTGGAGGAAAAGGTGTCTTTTATGAAAATAGTGCCGATGTTGACATTTAGTTTCCTTGTTTGGATTTACTGTCGTATGACGCACCTGCAATATTTCTTTTCCGTTTAGTCCGCAAATTCTTTTCATTCGTAATTTTATACAATATAATAGGAAAGAGAACGTCTGGATTATTTTCAATAAAAATGGGGGTTGTGCCCGGGACAGACCGGACGAAAAAAGACGAACAAGAGTTGGTGATAACTTCTAATATAATAATTGAAAACTATTATTCGAAATGAAAAAGTTAAACTAGAAAACCGTTAATAATAGTTTACAATTGTTATATTAGAAGAGTTATCGCCAACTCTTGTTTGTCTTTTTTCGTCCGGCCTGTCCCGGGCACAACCCCCATTTTTATTTATTTTGTACTTTGCAGTTTTCATTTTATGATAGCAGATTGGCCTTTATGCGATTGAGCAGGTGTCTGAAAACGAATACCGTTTTTCTCGTTTGATCATCCGCGGTTGATTGTCTGGATCGGAGTCTCATGGGACACTGATTTTAGGCCACTGTGTAGAAGGATTATCTCTGAACTGTTTGTTAAGGAAGCTTTTCAGCTTATCAGCCGCCAAGTTTCACAAGAGGCGATCTGGTAATTAGTTACCTGGGGTTACACATAATTAGCGGTCAGCAGGTGATGCTCATGGGATGTGCGGTTGATGGGTGGTGAGGGATCTGTCAGGCTTTCAACAATTTATGCATGTTTCGTGTGGCGATTCTTTCTCGTCGTGTGGCTCCGGGGTTTTTTTCTCTTCGCCAGTTTTCACCTGTCTTGAAATCGACGTGTGGAAGGATGAAAAGTGCGACCAAGGCCATGTTGGAGAGACTCCATCACTACATCCGGGCTAACTACAGATTATAGGTTACAAGTTGTGTATGATTAAATAGCGTATGTTTATGGAGTGGACGGGAAGAAGGAAGTTTTTATCGTCTGACCACGAATCGTGCAGCACCTGAACAGAACTGAATTTTGCGCATTTTTAAATCATTAACGTGAAATTAATAAGTAGTTTCTTGGGTAATTTCTTTACAGATGAAGCCAGAGCGTCTGTTACAGAAATCTCCTTAAATAAAATAAGAGGCAGTAGACAGGGAAATATGAGTTAATATATGGAACTCATTGACCATTCTATGGAACTATGGAACTCGTTGACCATTCTATGGAACTATGGAACTCATTGACCATTCTAAGCGTCACTTTTGCTGTGCGCCGGTTATGGGAACACCAAGGGGGGTGGAAGGGGAGCATTGCAGCTTAGGAGTTTAACAATAGGGATTAGCTGTTCCAAGATGTGGATGTGAGGCGGCGCTCAGTGAGGCGCAAAAGGGCGAACACCAAAAAGGGTCATTCCTCCAAGAGATCCGTCCCCAAATGGGCCTTCGAGATCGCAGGCCCATTTCAGATGGGCGATGGGTCGTTCGAGAGCTCGCAGTTATTGCTTGTTCTAGCATGACTATGATTTTGTTACCATGTCTTAACGCACCCCTCATGCCCAATAATCATGCCTCGATTAAGTAGCTGATCGGATTTGTCCATGCTTTGGGGTGGTCAGAGTCGCCCTTCCACATTATGTGGTTGGGTTGACGGGGTTTCTCCCATTTAAAAATATAAAAAAAAGTATTCCTGAGAGTGCAGTTAGTTCTTGGCGCAGTTCAACTGGCAAAGCGCGGTGATTCCCCGATTTTATGCAGTTAACATGACCCATCTAATCACCGCAGTTTCCAGTTTAAACTTTCCTGGGTATGGTTTCCCGACGAATCTTCGGCGCCCTGCAATTGGCTGATTTGGTGACGTTTTGCTTTCGAAGTTACAAAACGTCACCAAATCAGCCAATCACAGAGCGCCGAAGATTCGTCGGGAAACGACATCCAGGAAGGGGTTTCTCGACGATTCTTTCGCGCGAAGAAAAATCTTCGCGGCTCTGTGATTGGCTGATTTGGCGA
>JAQGBY010008769.1:0-10285 GCA_034698785.1 Mycogona germanica
CCCGCGCCGGGAATCGAACCCGGGACCGCCGAAACCACAGTCAGTCGCTAAACCAACTGGGCTACGACGAATCGTACGTTAAAATTAATTTAAAAACAATAAAAGTTTAGCTGGCGCGCCTCATGGTCTGCGCGGTCATTGCACAATGCGGATGTTGCTGATACGTAACGCGTGACCGAAGATAATTAAAATAAATACGAAGCGAATCTGTGAAATAGGTCCAATTGGTTGTTTGTAAGATGGCTTTCATGAATTTAGATATGCTTCGTGGAGTTTCAAAAAGGATTTCTAAAATTAGGAAGTTTCAATTACAATATGTACCGAGCCTAATTTTAGAAGCCGATGGAGATAATATTCAAAATTCAATGACTCGCTGGACGCGAACTCAGGGTGAACGGCTACAAGAAACGACACCGCAGTAGAAAATAAAACATTCTATTGCGGAGCGAAACTACAAATAACATAAATAAAGAAAATTGAAACTTGCGAAAACACAACAGACAAACGTAGGAACTCAACCAAGACTTTCGTCACTACCCAAAAATTAGAAAAGGAAATTATTTTACCGTATCCCTGGCTAACAATATAATATATTTCAGAGCCACCACGCTCCTCGTCAGTTGAATTCGAGACCGGTGTGCTATTGCGCACGTCCAAATGAAAAATGAAACAAGTAAAATCGAAAAACGGGCTGGAAAGTGGAACAGGAAGAGGTCGAACTTTAAAACGGGGAGAATGACTCATCCCTGTTCGATGTCGTGTGTTTCGCAAGAATCAAAGTTTCACTCCGCAGTAGAATGTTTTATTTTCTACTGCGGTGTCGTTTCTTGTAGCCGTTCACCATGAGTTCGCGTCCAGCGAGTCATTCAATTTTGAACAATATGCACCCACCCACAAGCAGCCCCGGATGGGGCCAAGGGCCCATGGGGAAATGGGAGGGCTATCCAGGGCACCTGGGGGAGGGGTGCAAACATTAGACCTTGTTAATTAAAACCGCATAGTGTTTCCTTTTTGTCTCGCCGCCCGGAAGCCGATTACAGACTAATCGAGTGTTCAACAAACATGTTGTTTTATCCCAAAAATTCAAACCAAATTCGCGAAATATATTACTTCGGCATGAATCCAGCGCATTGAACATTCGTTACACGTCATCAGCTGTTAAAATAGGCCAAGAGGTTGCATCTATAATAATGACGTTGTCTTATTTGGCACTGACCATTAATATAAAAAATAAATTGACTACCGGTAATGCCAAGTTTGGTCTTAATCACTAATGTAAGATTCATAATTGAGCAAAATCCAGTTTCGCACCTGCCGGAATATGTCATTTTTCACAATCATCATTTCTAATAAAATATTATTTAAAAAATGCAATCGTTTGCTCATTCGTTGCTCAGGACATATCACCATTGGGGTTTCTTGACAGAAACAAATATGGTTCGTCATTCTTCCCCCGGGAAGACCCCGAAGACTGGGATGGTCTCTCTTAAAATGGTAGCAAATGACACTGTAGCAAATGACCAAATATTTCACCTGTGACCTCTATCTGGCGCACATGCAGCAGTGCTTTCATCCGGGTCAGCTGAACCGGTGTTTGTAAAGGTCCGCTCCTTTAAAGACTCGGTAAACCAATCAATGAGATCAGCTGTTGGTCCTCGAGTGTGTACAACAGAAATTCCCGCCCAATACTAATACACTTGCTTTTCATTTGTCTCTTTCAGGTAAGCCAAATCTGTTCATCCATCCGAACAGGGGGAGGTTTGACGTACGTCAAGTGTTTTTCATTCGCGGTGAGTTCACTTTTTCAAATGAGAGTGCCTTGCCAGCATCAAAAATGAAAATATCGGATGCATTATTATTGAGTCTATAGCGTGACAACCGCGTCAGTTGAGTGTGTCATGTGGAAGCTAAACCTATACGATAATCCTCCCGATCCGCTGTCAACTCTTGCGATCGAAATTAGTAGGGCGACTGACGTGAAGCACTGTCGAGTGTCGGCCTAGAGCTCAGCCAGGCATCTGAATAATCATTAGAGTACTTGACTGGATGCAGTGGCAACTTGCAGCGCCCTCCAAAAGAGAATACGTCACGACCAACTGCTTTTACAGGGGCCAA
Source organism: Mycogona germanica (assembly GCA_034698785.1). Classification (NCBI taxonomy): domain Eukaryota; kingdom Metazoa; phylum Arthropoda; class Diplopoda; order Chordeumatida; family Chordeumatidae; genus Mycogona; species Mycogona germanica. The sequence goes on from JAQGBY010008769.1 coordinate 2,116, forward strand.
GTTAATACGGTGGGCGAGGCAGTCTGTCTGTATTCAAGTTGAAAGAATTTGCAAATTTTGAATGAATGCGCGTGGTTCACGGAAACAAACTCTCTAAAAGCTTATAAAGTTATTTTTTGCTAATATTTAAATAAACAGTTTGATAGGCTAGAGTGAGTCAAAGAGTTGTGGTTTCGGCTTGGCTACAGCGCGAATTTGGATGGAAGTTAAAGAAGGTATTCGAGTTTCAATTCCGGCTGACGCCTTCGGAATTTTTCGGGCGAGAGAAATTCCTTGGCGCGCCTTCTTTAAGAGTAAAAGTAAACTCATGACCCGTACCTGTACGATATTGGGACGTTTAAGATCCCTTATCTAGGCAGCCTTAACTAATTTCCAGGTCGCCTTTTGGGGGTTTTAAGATGTTAAATCAACGGTGAACCTCCTTAACAAACATTTTTTTAAATTCGTGGCGGAGACACTGATAAAATGTAGAGCATGCCAAATATTTAAAATAAAATAGATCAACGATTTGTCATTAATCTCCATTTCTGTTTTTCGACGACTTGGCCCTAGTCAGAACTGTTCATTTTTTCTTAGCAAAATTAATATAGCGTCCAATGTTTAAACGTTCAACCAAAACTGCTTACTTTTTCGCCAATTTTCTTTAGATGGCGCATATGCTACATCAGGGCAATGTGATTCCAATGGGTCCAACTGCCGCTATCACACTGGCAAAATCTCAAAACTTACCGTTTTGCATACCGCTTTGTTTAATTAATTAAAAGTTTTAATTTGTGAAATTTATTTTCGAGAGGCACACAACCATATTTTCAAGGGCAAGACATGTTAAAGTTTTGAGATTTTGCCAGTGTGATAGCGGCAGTTGGACCCATTGGAATCACATTGCCCTGATGTAGACGCCCAAGAGGTCGAAAGTGTCTCACGGCGTACAGATTAGCAAGTGACGACGAGCGTGACGCCACCGCTCCGGTGACGGTCGGAAGTCGCCACATACGTCTCCGTAAACTATCGCGCAAGTGCAGTAGTGCAGATATGTAGGTCGCGGGGCAATATCTCGTTAGGCGCCAGCCTTTGATGACGTCTAATGGCAGCACATGTTGACACAGCATTGTCGCCGACGAATATTATACGGTTTTTGCCGAGAGTGCGGGGAAAATCGGGCGTGTTGGCCCAGGGCTCGTCCAACATCGTTTGGCTATTGGCTATATAGAAAGTTGTTCCCTTGATTGAAAATGGCACCTATTTGGATTAAGATTCCCTTTCAGGTGATGGGTAACAATAAGAATGACAAGTACATTATACAATAAAGCTTGCATATAGCTAGAGAAGCAAAATCGGACTCTGGGTACGAATCCCCGTCTAAATTAAATTAATAATGCTAATTTTTATGTCCATCTGTACCTGAAATTATGATAGCACTCAAAACGGGACAACACATTTCCAGGGAACTTGAAGATACAGAATGATATTCAATTTTATAGCTGATTGAAAATATTTTCAACAAGAAACCACTTGCTATTTTCTAGAAAAATATTAGCTACTGTAGCTATATATATATTAACGGCTATGCCATAGAATACAAAATTTATTAATTTAATAATTCTCTCAAAAGGTTGTTTTTACACGCTTTCTACATGCACATAAACAGAATACAGTTGTCTACAGACTAAAAGTGATACCGGCTCATTTCCTCTTGGAGTTCTAAATTTTTTTCTGGCACTCTTTTGTTGATATTTTTTGTTGCCAATGTTTTTCGAGTATTTTAGAACTAAGTGACGAAAATGCCTATTGTTTTTTTCGTTTAAGCACCGCTAGTCCACAAGTAGGTCAACCACTTTTGCACTCTGGGCTCACTTTCTGTATTAAAGTTGCTCTAATTGAAAGACATTTACTTTCCGCTCAAATACGGAAATAAAAACTCTTTCTTTAGCATTGTATTAGTGCGTATCTGAGAGAGGGGCGAACATTCTTTAAATTCAATCCTAGGATTTCATTCTCCTTTTCATTCTGGACTGGCGAGAATTAATAACTGAATATGACGTAAAAATATGTTTTTTGCTATCATACTTGTCGCCAGCATGCTTAACAATTTATCTTCAATTTTGATCTGTGAGGGTGATTTGTTTTTGAGTTTTTAACAATTTCACCAGATATGTGCCTAAGCACCATGAGGGGACGTAACGCCTGTAGTGCGGTTGACTACAGTTGATAGGGTAAAAAAAAATTATGAGATGTAGAAACAACCTCTATATAGACATGACATTTTCGCGTTGCAGCACCTCACGAGTATTTATCATTTTACGAATATTTCCGGTTTGGCGATTAATTTTATGAGCAATCTCTGTGGTGTTTTTGTTATTATTTTTTTAAAAATTCACCTAGGTCAAAACAGGAAGATTCTGTATCCCTCTCAGTGCTTAGGCACTATATGTGAGAGGCACATTTTCACCAGTGCCCCGGGATCGAATAATCGAGAGCCCGCGCCAGGAATCGAACCCGGGACCGCCGAACCACAGTCCGTCTCTTAACCAACTGCACTACGACGGGTTATTTGCTAGTGAACATTTTTTATTAACTTCACCAGAACTGATGGAGTTAGTGATTCCCTGGTTATTTCGGGTGCCCTCTAGCGGTCTATTAAATCAACTCCAGCTACTGGCACCAGGGCCAAAGTTTCCTATTTTGACCCAACCTCACTCTTGTATCCCATGTGTAGTCACATTTTGTTTTTCTGCTGTAATAATTATTTTTCTTCGAAAATATTATGTAAATTAACAAGCTTTGTTTATCTGGAATTAAGTTTGCCATTGGTAGCGTCTGTAGCTTCCAGCATTGATCTAGACGATCAAATAGAACAGAATTTGAACACCTTCAAAAGTGAGTTACAAACTAGAACACCAAAGTTCCCTTTTAATTATTTCCGGTGGATTCGGTGCATAGTACAGTATGTAGAACTACATTTACAGAGTACAATATGTTGAACGTTAGCTTTTTTTCTTTGTGACGTCATATATATTTAAGTGTTAACCGCAATAGTTCAGAATATACACCCAAATCAATAAAAAGCGAATATATGAAACATCTCGGCGATAGCTAAATGAGTTTTTGTTTATTGTCTTTCCAAAATTTCTTCATATCGTTTCGGGTGGTCGCAGAAGAGAACGCAGATGAACGCAGCACTGAATTTAGAAGGCATTGTGGGTGGGGGTGGGGTGCCGACGAAACAGATTGTCGATGCCCCGGTGTTTTCTCTCGCACCGGCCGGAACTAATTATCCAGATGGCGCTGCGATCGAACAAGGTGTCTTAGCGGTTGGTCCTGCGGGGTGCGCGCCTTCCTTTTATTGGTATACGCGAGAATGTTCTTCGCCAACGAACAGCAAATCGTACCGATGAAATCAAATCAACTTTGAGAAATGGGCTAACATTGTAAGTTATCTGATAATTGTTTGATTATGTCAGGGACATTCTACAACGACAGAACAATGTTTAAAATGTTTTATTATTTAAAAAAATTAAAATTAATCATTATATTTAATTTATAAATGTAGAAAATGTTTTGCAAACTGAACGATAACCCTTTGAAGCCACTCGTGCAGAAGTAATTGAACATTTTAAAGTGACTGTAAAAGTCTAGCAATTAACAAATAGTGACAGTTGTACAACCCGTCGTAGCGCAGTTGGTTAAGCGACGGACTGTGGTTCGGTGGTCCCGGGTTCGATTCCCGGCGCGGGCTCTCGATTATTCGATCCCGGGGTACTGGTGAAAATGTGCCTTGCACTGAGATGGGTACAGAATCTTCATGTTGTGACCCGTCACTTCACTGAATTAATAAAAAAAAAATCATTAGATTAATAAACAAAATTAACTGGGAATTTAACTGGGAAAATAATGATTCTACATTATAATTCTGAATGTCCCCCTTTAAATTGTTTTTCTTAATTTGTTCGGGTTTAACGAAATTGAATAAAATTTGAGCTGTTGATAGTTCCTCAAATTTGTAGTCGAGTGCAAGTTATTTCAGATTTTGATTTTAAGGATTATTCGATATATCTGCCGTTGAAGTTTTAAACATTGCCATCGCATCGCCGGAAATTTCAAATATGGCGTCTCCACTTGGTCATGATGGCGTTGATGCTATTACCTGCGCCAATCACGTGCTATCATTTTTGCCAGCGACATTTGCCACACTAGATCCCGAATATTTAATTATTATTCAATTAATATCTCGGAATACTATTTCACAAAATAGGAAGAATATTCATTTTCGTTTTGAAGAGGATAGATATTGAAATTGTCAAACGTCAAACCCAAGAGATTAATAAAATAATGTAAAATACTTTCGATGCCATGACGGGGACAGCCGAGAGAATCGGGCAATTTCTCTAGTTTGTAAATATTTTTCAAAATTTTTGTCTCTTTTATATTTATAATTAGCCAGAATGAGCATTTCGTGAGCATATTATTACTGTGGACAACAAAAGCACACATGAATCGTTCCCTGAAATATTTTGTACCGGCATTCACTTGACAGTTTTTCCGGCAGTATGTGGGGGCAAATCGGTAAAATTGGATAAGATAATTTCGTCGAATGCTTTTTGGCTGTTGTGGAATGTGATTGGTTGAGCCGAAAATACTTGATCATCATAGCCCGACAGTGTCGCTTCGTTCGTTCCTGTATCTGGAGTGTGGTGTTGGTTGAAGCATCTGCATTCGTGGTTTTTTGGCGCATGGAATTGAAGAGCTCGCCCTGAAGAGTTCTCTTCCGTTCAGGATGTGCTGATTCGCGTGTGCTGACAAAGCACAGCGGTTGCCTCTGTCCCGCATCAAGTCGGACACATTTCGTTGAACTGGATGGGTGAGAGAGGGGCGGTGGTTGGAGAAATATTGCTCTTATGTTTTCTCGCCAAGTGAGAGATCCTTCTAAACAGAACGATTTGATTCTCTCTTCGCTTGGCGATATTGCCTTCGACATTACGGCGGCAGCCTTTGCAACTGAAGTGACTGGGTCTTTCAACATCCAATAGGTGTCTAAAAACATTAATACCTTTTTTTGTCGATGCCTCGTGACAAGATCATGCCAAATTCATAAACAATTAACAAACAATCTAGAATATCCCTAATTGTTTTTAAATAGTCCTGATTTAATGTCTGAATTAATGATAAGATGCTTCGATTTAAATTAAATTTGGCACTTACACAGAACGATAGTGTAGGAACAAAAATAAATTATAATATATAGTATGTGCTCAAAATGTTCTCCGGTGGCATTGACGCAAGGTCTAAGTCGCCCTTCTTTGATTGATGAATCTAATACTCGTCGTAGCCCAGTTGGTTTAGCGACTGACTGTGGTTTCGGCGGTCCCAGGTTCGATTCCCGGCGTGGGCTCTCGAAAATTTAGATCCCGGGGTACTGATCGTTCCCCCTCGCACAGTGCCTAAACACCATGAGGGGGACGTAAGGCCTGTAGTGCGGTTGACTACAGTTGATGGAAACAAAAAAAAAATATACGTGGTCGATTCAAGTTTTCTTAACTCTTTAAGCGGCCAATTGATTTTCCGAAACCCACACCCCAATTATCATTTAATTTAGAATTAAATTCATTTTCGATTTAAAAAATCATAACTCCCGAACCAGAAGTCGGAGAGAGGTGACAGTTAGTGATTTGGAAAGGTGACAACATTTTCTTCCTACCTGGTCAGAAGTTCAGCACTGTATGGTAGACCTCGGGGACAGCACTTTCCCTCGGGCCTGCACCTCCTGGAAGGTGTAGTCATGGATGCTGGACAGGAGGTGGATGCCCTTCTTGTCCCGCCACTTGATGGCTAGCAACTTGCCCCGCTGGAAGGCCACCAGCTCACCCTGCTTGAGTTTGGTGGTCTTCAGTCCAGGTGGCAGGTATTTTCTGTTGCTCCGGACAGTGCCATAAGAGTCTAACCTCCTCTTTAGGAGAAGATCAGACAAGTGATGATGATGATGATGAATTCACTGAAGGGATGGATCACAACAGGAAGATTCTGTACCCCTCTCAGTGCTTAGGCACTTTGTGAGAGGCACATTTTCACCGGTACCCCGGCCAGAGCCGCACCAGGAATCAAACCCGGGACCGCCGAACCACAGTCAGTCGCTTAACCAACTGCACCACATCAGGATGTACCGGTACGTAGGTAGGGGGCATGTAGAAGTTGTTGGCCATCAGGCAGTACCCCTTGTCTAGCAGCGGATCCAGCAGGGTCAGCACCATCTGGACAGTCTGCCGCTGGTCACTGTACTTCTCACCAAGTGCTGGAAGATTCATCCAGCTCATATCCAGCACTCACTTCACTTTCACAATCACTTTCAGAGTAATCCAACAAGATTCTGGACGGTCCAGCAGTTTCTGGACGCTTGCGTGATTTTGTTTTCACGAGCACCGCCATTACAAAAATCACGATTTTTGAAACATCGAAAAAACATTACAGACTGAGCTCTCCCGCACTAGTACCGGATGCAGGAGCTAGATGGCGCCACCGGTATTGCAAATGCGAGCATCTTTTGACATCTGCGTTTTTTGCTCTATCCAATCATGTGCTCTAGATTTCTCTGTGATTGGTAGATTTTTGCCACAATTTTTAAAAAAAGTAAAAACGTAATATTTTGGGGTTGCCGGTCTTATTGATTTGTGCTTGCCCATATATTTATGGGATGGCCGCTTAAAGGGTTAATTCAAGTCCAATTCAAGCTTTCTTAATTCGTTCTTGTTGTTTCTTGCTGTTGTTGTCACCAGGCGGGGCTCATGGGTAAAATTGAAATGGTCCAAAGAAGGGCTGCTAGATTTGTTAGCGGTAGATTTGGTCGATTTGATAGTGTGACAGATATGCTGTCAATATTGGAATGGGAATCGTTAGAGGATCGTAGGAAAGCGATCAATATTGGACTTTTGGCTCGTGTTTTGAAGGGGGATTGTAATGTGGAAATTGGGTAAATTGTGAGACAGGCTCCTACTATGTGTAGAAGAGCGGGACATACTAAAATGGTTCAAGAGCTGCATTGTAGATGTGACTCATACTTCAACTCCTATTTCCCCAGAGTGTGTCAACAGTGGAATTGCCTAAATTAGTCAAGTCAAGAGCCTGTTAGGATAGGACAACCACACCTTTGTCCTTGACTGGTCATTTGACCCCTGCCATAGGCCCCACCTGGGGCTGCTTGTGGGTATATATTATATTGTAATTGTAACCTGTGAACCAGATAAAATCAATAAGACATGCTGGAACAGTTCTTAGCATCTGTTTGGACCGTTCCAGTCTGACTATCTTGTTCTTGTTCAGTCAGAAATTTGGTGCGCCAATTATAGGAATAAAATTAAGCTAATATGCAGAGCCACCTAAGTGCGGCAAATTTGAATATCTGCCAATTAAAATGGAACACTGCAAAATGCCATTAAAATCAAAACATTTTTCATGGTGCCATTTAAATCAAATAATTTCTTACAGTGTATTAGTAACTAGACCAAAAGGCGTATAGACCGCAGACTGCATTGTCTTAAAGGTAAAAGAGAAACCCGCTAATTTAATTTTAATCTTCCATCACTATTACAAAAATGTACTATACGACCATATAGCACTACTATGGTATTCGTAAATGATAAAAATACTTGAGTAGTATCTATATGAATTTGAATATGGCACTATAGGAATATTATAGTATCTGTTTCGTTTGCATATGAAGTACAGAGGGTTGTTTCATCTAATTTGACCGATTTTTGAAAAAGCTGTATAACCTATGAAATTCCATTTCTCCACCACCTGTTGTGCTCGATGTGTTGGCTACGTTTCCGGACAATCGCCCTGCAGCGAAGTTTCCATTGTAGAAGTGCGCGTTGAAGTGCATGATGGCCAATGTTGGCCCACTCCTCCTGGCACACTTTCCATAGGCCATTTAAAGTAGTAGGTCGGCGGTGTCCGAGTGCCCGTTTCAACAGTCCAAAAGTGCAGAAGTTCATGGGTGCAACATCCGGTCACTTGGCTGGGATGCAGCTGAAGGGAATTGCACGAATTTTCGTTTCTCGTTCCAAATTCAACATGTATTCAAATGTGGAATGCGAAGTATTGCTGGATGCCTTGTCCTGATGGATGAACACATTGCTGGCCTCGTTGCCGTACATAGTTGCTATTTCATGTCGATATA
>JAQGBY010008770.1:0-10282 GCA_034698785.1 Mycogona germanica
CGTTCATCGTGTAAATCGTATGTTCGAAATTTTATTCTTTTAATGTTGTATTGCATTTCCAATATCGATTGAACAATTTATGTTGACCAAATAAAATTCCTGTAATATAAACTAAAATTATTTTGCTCATCAAGCATATTTTTATCTATATAAAAAACCTAATAAATATGTAACAAAACGTCATTCTGAACCTAAGCTATTATCGATTCTGAAATTCTAATGGACTTGCCAATACCACATTTTATCAAGACAAACAGGCTCACAACTACGGTCATTCCGTCATCAAGCAATATAGTTTGTTCCCATGGCTTGTCATTTCCTATTTGTGATCATTCCTAGCATAATTTCGCCATTTCTCTTCGTCGGTGATAAATTACATGGTCTTGTATACTAGTACGATGGCCCTCAAAATACCGGCGCAGACACATTTTGTCCCGCGCCCTGTTTTGTCATTCTTTCACGATTTTTGTGACAGAGAAAAACAAATCCTCACTGGGATTACCACGGCACATCGTTGCAATATTTTGACACAATTTCTTAGAAGAAAGTAAACTGTCTTGAATTTTCGTGTGAGATTTTGCCGCACCAGTGATTCGAATGCGCTTACTTCTTACGAGTTACAAAGCTCAGTGTGGAAAAAAAGTTGATTCATTGTTATTCAGATCACAGTGCTCGACGAACTTGTTTTTTTAAAGACTATTATTTAACTTATAAAATTTACACGATAACTTAGAATCAAACCTCATGTTGTCAATGTAATCATTTTTGCGTCTGCTCATCAACATTTTATATTATACAGAGTATGTTAACATGAATTTTAAACATACGTGATCTTGTAATTTTACATTTTCGCGGCGATTACTTTTTCGGCCAGCAGATGACAGGAACTCATCTGACTAACATAGGGAATCAATCTACTTAGGAAAATGCTTAGATCATAGGTTTTCAATTTCACACCGTTGAAAATAGCTCTATGAACAATTCAATTTTTTTTAAATTCACTAGTCGCTGCACTACAGGATTTTCTGTACCCCTCATGGTGTTAAAGCACTTTGGCGACGGGTACATTTTTACTAATACCCCGGAAATCGAACCCGGGGCCGCCCAGCCAGTCAGTTGCAATACCGACTAGGCTACGACGAATCGTACTCTTATAAATGGATTTGATGGTAAGCATTACACAAGTTTTTTTTTTACTTTGAAGCGATACACAACTTGATAAATTTGTTTTGTATTTTATTAAAGTATTACACTATAAAGATACAGGCACCAGTTTAAATACATGAACCATTAAATATTAAGAGGCTGATTGAATCCATGCCAATTACAAATTATTTTATAAATGGATCATCGCCAAGAAGCAAAGTCAATATTTGCCAACATGAAAATAAAGTATTTGCATTTTATGATCGACAAAACGAAAAACAAAAAAAAATATTTTCAGATTTTCACAAATTCAGATTATTTTGTCGGGTCCGGCCAGTGGAACCGACGATACATGCAGGTATTACAATTGTTCATTTCGATCAACATACCGACATATCGATCAAGATTTAGTCGCGCATGCCTCCTCTGTCTATTTTAAAATACGAAAAAGTACAGGACGAATACGAGCCCAACGATACATCCGGCCGCCACTTTTGCGTATGTCGATCGAAGATTGAGATAGCGCGCGTCCTTCTTGTATTTCTGGGAAAGAACGGACAGGTTGCTCGCTTTGTTGTCCAATACTGGAGAAAATAAAAATAATATTTGTGTGTAAAAATCAAGACAAATAAATTAGCAAATAAAAAACATTTAGGATAAAAGACTAGCAAGTATCGATGTTTTCAGAATAGGAAATGACCATTGTGTGAAAGGTCTTCGCAACTCATTCATGATGTTTTAAACTTATTTGTGAATCTAGTAATTTTGCAATTTACTACATTAACTATTGGGGCATGAAAACCACAGTACCTGATATGGCTGCTCCGCGCTGCAAGACATCGTCAATATTTTGGACCATAATCCTTTGGACGTCCTGGAGTTCCGTATTTATGGTGGAAAGGTGGACCCGGCCTCTTGAGTCCATTACTCGTTTCTTGGCCTTCTGAATGTACGTATCTGTAGGCAAGAAAATATGGTTATCGATTATTTTGTTCCTTGACTTTCTAACAGGTCCAAATTGGATGCTATTAAAACGAAGAACCAAATTGATTAGGCGGTTTCGATCTTTTTCGTTTTCCGAATCACGGATTCACACCTTGCTTGATAGCTGATAAGAAATTAAACGGTACAATGCTTGGAGGATTGGTTAAACATACCGAACTCGATGAGACTGTAAGGCCTCGACACGGACTGAACCTTCTTGCCATACTGGGAATTGAATTCAGTTTGCAAATCTTCCAAATAGGAATAGGCGAGTCTTTTAGAGAACGTCTTCTCGCACAAGATTAAATAGCATACTCCGCTCTCAATTAAATAACTAAAAATAAAAAACGAGAAAAGAACATTACAAACAGAAACAATAGACCAATATTTACAGATTTTAATAACATACATACACAGATAAACGTATTTTAGTCATTAAAAATTTATGACAGAAATACTCACTGAAACAAGTATGGTCCCGTCTCGATAGTGCTACGATCTAAAGACTGGTTGTTTAATTTTCTAAACAGCATCTTTGCTTGATTTTGATATTCAAGAATATCTCTGCCAGACTGAAAAAATAATTAAAAGTCATGAAATACAAGTCACAATAGTATTCGTAAATCATTCGGAGACATGTAGATAACCGTTGTTACTTTACTGAACAGAATAAGTTCACAATTGTATTACGCCAGGTCGTTTCAAAAACTAATGCAATACAAGGACAAGATTACTAGTCGTGCGTAGCTCCATGGAATACTTGCGCTTTCCAGCAACGTCAGAAAACTGGACTTGGAAAAAATATGCTTTTTACTGTTTTTGATATTCATCAAAAGAACGACTGTTTCCACGGGAAACGGGCTATGTCTATGTCATTTTAACCCTTCATTTCCGTCCAATAATTGCACAGAAATGGGTATTTGTTGGAAATATACCTGTTCATTTTCCTGCACGGAAGCGGCCAAAGGTAACCCATCTGCAACCCGGGCGATCATGGTCAGAAGAACCATTGTGGCGTCCAATTAAGCGTGAAATAAATTCTTTCAGAGTCCACGTAGAAATCGGGTTCAATAACAGAGATTAATGAAAATGTCCCATGAAGATTACTCGGACGAAACTTTATTCTTTTAGTGGCGAATATCCATGACGTGGCCCAAAGACATGGGAATATCAAGAGAGCCCGCCGGTCCGGGTTGAAACAAAAGTGTATTCACACTACTATCGCCGCCTAGTGATGGATAAACTAGGAATAAAACCGAAAACTCAGTAGCTCCTCATTTGACCTGCAGATGGCAGCAGCTTCCAAAGCACATAGAACACTGATACAGATAGCGCCATCTTCTGCCGTTGTCTAAAATCCCAAACTCTTCAAGGGGTCGCTGTTGAAGAGCCCACCCACTTCCGTCGTTGTCCAAATGGCTCAGCTTCCGGGGAGTCTCTATTTTCCGCTACGAGTCGAAAGCGACATCTAGAGAGCGACTGTCGAATCACTGCGGACAAGCTGATTATCGAAAGATTATCCACGTAGGCTCGCGCCGAGCAAATGGCGTGCTATTTATTAAAATGTGAGTACATGTTTCGGCTAATGTTTTGTGTTCGAAAATTTGCGAGATCATCTAATCTGGCTCGAGCCAATTTGTGTAAAAACCTCGCAAATTTACTACTAAAACTGCACAATAAGTCGTCTTGCGTAAGCCCTGTAATGCCAGTTTCCTCTGGTAAGTCCGTTCACATCGAACATTCAGATCCAGATCAAGGTGGGGTGCGATTTTTTGATTGTCAATTACCTTTGTAATATCGAATCCAAAAATGCACCTTGATGTTTGACGTGCCCTACCATTTGTCGAATTTGGTTACATATGTTTTTACTGATCTATTTCTTCCCCCAACAATAATCGCTCTGTAACATATGATCCAGGAATCCCCCAGCCCCTGAATTAAGCTACAGCCAAATTTCGGCAGCTCTTGGGGGAATATATTTCCAACTCCAATCCGCAATTCATGAGACCCTTACGTCCAGCGTCGAACAAGGACAGACTGTTGCGATTGTCGCAATTTCCACACGGAACTTGGTACATGTAACCCACATGTACGTGTGAATTTAGGCCAACGACATCAATGCCCTCGAGGGTCTACAGTGTATAATTAAATATTGGGCGAATGTGTGTAGAAGGACGAATTAAAAGGCCAAAGGTCACGCCGTTATGACCTTCCAGGTTGAATGGCGTGTCTCTGGGGCACCTGAATTTCAGTCTCCTCCCTGCCGGCTGGTGGGCGGTCATTCCTTGTTTTTTTTTACATGGGAAAACCGGTGTTCCCATACGGTAACCTTGAACAGTGACAGACCTTGCGCCTAGGCAGTTTGATGATCAACATCGTCAGGTGCCGACCGCAACTGTTGGTGCTTTACTGTAGCACTGCTGATAAAAGTTATAGTCACCGTTGGTCTATCATACATGCAACTTCTGTACATGTAGTTCTTCGTTATGCGCTATTCTGATTGATCACTATGACAGTACTGCAGCTACAATACTGTACAACATGTAAATACTTCCTGTACAGTACACTGTACATGTACGGTAACATTCCAAGTATAGGTTAACACTTGTTTGACCTCTCCTGTATTTTTTTTTTAGTTTCCTTCACTGTAGTATAGCCTAACTATGAACATGGTTTCTGATAGCTTTGACCATCCAGAGGAAACTCACAATATTTTATTGTTCACATATCAAAATATATTTTGAGTGATTGAACATGTTTCCACGTTGTTAATGCCATAAAACAAAGTTCTCAAATTAACATATTTGTCGACTAACATATGTCCTCAGAATGCCCAATTATGCAGATCGTTTAAATAATGCATGCGTGATAGTGCACGGAAATCATGATTTGAAAACATTTACAGGTTTGTGGGGATGCGAGAAAAAAATTGCTATCATTTTGTGCGCTCATTAGTGGCGATGACCTATAGACCTGGACAATGGCAAAAAGTTTGAATGTGATTCTTGTCGCGGCAATTCATAACGTTTTTGCTATTCAATTTTTTTCTCCTGAATTTTATAGTAGCACGCCATTTGTATATGCGGACGATTTGCTGGCATGGTGTGTTGACATTTTTGCCATTAACTTTTTACCTCTAGTATTGTTGAAATCCGAAACATTGTGATTTCCCCACTCCCTCTCTGAAATGAGTCGACCACCGATTGGGGGGCGGCGTGTGTCACCTGGTGGGTCATTTGGCGCTGGCGCCCCGCCCAGGTAAGTGGCGATTACGTCTTAACCCAGTTTTTCCATTTTCAGCAAGGAATTCGCTTGCCTATAATTTTCACATGTTTTGGTTTCTAACTTGCCAAATGTCCTAGTGCATGGTCGATTCTGTGCCGTCACAGTTGCTTAATCAAATTGTCAGTAAGACGTGAACGAAATCTGTGCAATTGTCGTTCTGTTTGTTCGCGATCTAAATAATGGACTTTAATGGAAATTAAAATGACACTTGTCAATTCTTCCACAATTGTGAGATACATTTTATTTATTTCATTTTTTCGGTAGCACAAATAAAATAACCTGTTTAATCAAAATCTACCCTCTACCACAAAGAACAACAACGTTATAAACTGAAGGCTTTTTCACAGCACGGGTTATTCAATGACTTGTATTTGATTAAGCTAATTACTACTTATAGCATGAACATAAAAAAGCAAGCCAGTGTAGAGCATCACTCACTTTCTAATTTGAAAGCTTACGTTCGTATTATTTGTTTCTTAACATTTTGAAAAATATTTGCAAATTAAAAGTAAAATCTATTACGATCTCTCCACTTTTCCTTCATAGTAATATATTGTTCAATAAATCCAAAATTTATATTTATATTCCAGCCAACCGTATACAAATACCGGCAACTATGGCAATGTAAAATTCTTTAATCCGAATGCAATGATGCAAACTCCTGTGGACAACAATGTATACCAACCAAACCAAAACCAAAGCCAGGTACGTCAAGACAGCATTGAAGTACCTCTTTCTCCAAAATTGGTATTTTATGCTCAATTGTGACATTTAGGGGAAGGGGAAGCAAAAGCAAAAGTGACATGTTCAGCCAAAACGATGACCTCTCACGTACAAAGAAAATTTAAATAATTTACATTTTTAACGAATTATGTTTCACTTGGTTTCTTTTTGATGTGACAGGCCTACTACGCGCAACCGCCTCCCGCTACCGGCGAATATGATCCAACGATGGCCGCTGTGCAACCACCAACCTCTGACCAGTGGGATTGGCCCAACGGCACACAGGTCCAGCAACCAGCGGTCGATAATGCCTCGTCCTGGGGCTGGGACTATTCTCAGGCACAACAACCACCATTGGGTACACAACACCAGTACCAACCTCAACAACCAACCGCCTTTCAATACCAGCAACCTCTCCAGCATCAAACTGCTCATGTGGACCCGCTGCATCAGCAGCAGACTGGTTGGGATCCATCGCGCCAAAGTCCTGCTATTGCAACGGTAAGAGAAAAATTACTTACATTTTTATTAAGAGGCTGACAGCTTGTTTTAGCGGCTGCCAGTTTCAGTAAATGCAAAGATTCAATATCATTTGAATGAATACAGTTAGTTCCTAGCACACGTCTTGACCTTCATTTTTGACCACCTCCAGCAGGCGAGCAGCAATGGCAACTACGATGACGCGTGGAATTGGGGAAACGGCGAAGACCAGACACCGCCAAACGACAGCGTGCAGGTGTTCGACCCTGCGACGGCCTCAGCGACCCCGGCAGCCAGCCAGCCAGATACCAATAACGGGGACATGAGCCACGAGCAACGGCCGGTACCCGACGGCCAAGACCAGTGGGGCTACAACTATCAGAACTATTCCAACAGTCAGACCACGTCTTACAGCTGGCCCCAGCAGCAACCGTCTCTCCTTTCGCAACCCATCCAAGGGCAACCGACAAACAGCGACTACCAACAGCAGCAACTAGTTGGCGGACAGGATGACCTTGGTTCCGACACTGTGGATCCGGCAAGTGAGCCACGGATGGCTGGCGAGGGCACCATGGACGACGAGGTGGATGTGACTGCGGCCGAACCGGAGGAATCTGAGACGTTGGGGGTTCCAGCTTCCTACAGGCAGGAGGTGCTGGGCGGTGCAGCATCGGTCGACCACGAAGGACAATCTAGCAACGACACGGTGACCACCTTCTTCCAACGCGGTGAAGACGAGGGGGTCTCGCCAAATGCCACTGTAGAGGGGGAGGAAGAGGAAGAGAACGTTGGCGATGAACCCGCCCAGTTGCCTGGTGGCACCGAAACAATGCCGTCCGATCCGTCCCAAGTCAACCTATGGAGCCGCGTACCCTACTTGCGCTGCGACTCTTGGATGAGTAATTCGTCGCTGATGACCTACAACCGTTCCACCACCGGATCGCAAGAGTGCCTGAGCGGTTCCTTCTTCGGTGGTGACGACGCCAGAGCCCAGTCCAGCCTACCGCCTATGTTGGGCGGGCGGTCGATGGACGACTTTCACCTGTCGTCGCCGCAGTCACTGCCCTACTCCACCCAGCACCATCCGCTTCATCCGTTGCACCAGTCGCATCCAGCTGGCGGTGGGTTGCGGCGCCGGAACAGTATTGAAGAGCACTTTTGTCGCCCGACCAACGAGGAGCGAGCGACACCACCTGTGCAGGAGGAGGAAATCTTGCGGCGTCGGGATTCGCCACCCGGCGTGCCGGCAGAGGTCGCGGCCGCCACCGCCAACCGTGAGGTTGTGACGGGCGACGATGCCACAGAACAGCCCAGACAGTCACCGCCTGCCGGAGTTGGTAACGCGCGGCTGACATTTGATGCTTCGTCGCCCGACTCGGACCCCAACACGTCACAGGTGCACAAATCAATTTGTCAAATGCCCTGTAAAAATATCTTCACCTGTACTAACATTCAAATAAATTTATATCTGAGGTGGTGCAAAATTGCCCTGAAGAATCAAAAATACTGGAAGGCTGGCTGTAATTTGCATGTATGAGTTTTTGTTGTTTTTACTTGTTTATTTTAACTGAATGATGTTTGGCTGATACAGTCCTCCGGCTCGAAATACAGCGATGGACCGTGGAACCAGGATAGCACACCCAATCTAGAAGTGCCTCCCTCGACCGATGTCAAGAACCAGGTGTCTCAAGACCAGGGAGAGGACAGTGTCTTTGTCTCCAGGTCAGTGTCAATTATCCTTCACAATGCATTGAAAATAAATTGCCAACAATGCGTTGCTATTTCGAGTATCTAGGGCTATCGCTCAAACAATTTGTAGTCCTGATGCACTTTCTGGTCGTCAGTAAGCTTCAGTTAACACAGTTATACAATTCAGTAAATATTTTTTAAAGTATTATTTTAAGATTAAAGTTCAAAACGTCGCAGCACGGGTATTAAATCTTTGCCTCCGCTTTTGATTGCAGCAATCTCTCTGCCGAGAATGTGGAAGTGGTGCCGACGCCGAGCGTGCCTCTGGGCGGCATCCATTTCGCCGCCGCCAATGCTCTGCCCGCCTGGTCTCGCGAGGGCTCCGCCTTTCAGCCACCTCCGCCGAGGACGTCTCTGGTAACTCCGGTCATTCAGCGTGAGATTCCTGATGACTCGCTCATCGCTGGCAGCGTCGCCGCGTCCGATTCAAGCGTGGCATCTATGCCCGATCGAGACAGCGCTAATTTGGAAACTGTGCCGGACAATGTGGAGCAGCCTCTCGACGTGGACACTTCTGAGGTTGGTTGGCACCATTTACTGAGCAATAGCTTGGATGTCCGTTCAATTGTTGCGTGAATATTCAATTGTCTCAATATTGTTTTTTTTATTCGATCGATTGTTGGTTGTGTTTTTAATTTTTTTTTGCGTTTTCTCAACCTTTGCTCTATGCCATCTGTTAATTAATTGAGCGGCATCGCTGGAATATATTCTGTTTTGGTCAACTGACGTTATGCTAGACAAATTTGATCATAAAACTGGTTTTACGAGAATGGATACTTTTACTCTTGGATGGATACTCTACAGATTTTTTTAAAAATTACTGTAGTGAATAGCAGTACAGTACATATCCATCTTAGTGCTTCAGCACTGTGTAAGGGGCACATTTTCATCAATATCCCGGGATCGAATAATCGAGAGCCCGCGCTGGGAATCGAACCCGGGATCGCCGAGCCAATCAGTCGCAATACCGACTGGGTTACGACGAGTCGTACGTTTCGTCGTCCATTTCGGTTTTTAAGGCGAAGTGGCTAGCGAGACCGTTTTATACGTTGGAATAGAAACCTTGAAAGTAAATTCTTTAGTTTGTTTAAATGTGCTGTACTTTAAGACTACTTGTACGTCGAACATGTCTACTAAGAACATGTACATACCACCTTTGGTTTTTCATGTGGTAGTCAGTCCACAGGAGTGCTGAAACTGAACTCGCACGTAAAGCACTACATCCAGTTGCCATTCTCAATCATGCAGTTTGGTGATTTGCTTAAGTGTCACAGTGTGTTTAAGGCCATGTCACCGTTATGTCTTTGCTAGAAAACTTCACCTAGTCGCTCACCCAAGCACAGTATGGTTGCACGCTACCGCTTGAGCGACGCGCGAACGAGTTCGCCAAGCACCACACTCTGGGAAAATCCCGATGTGACTAGGGTAGGAGTAATAATACGTTCGTTGAATCCTTTCCCTTCATGACGTTGGGATGAGGTCATCAAATTTGTGCTAGTTCGAATAGTTGTCAGATAACCTGGGATTCACTAATTGAACTCGCTAATCGATGCAAGTGCTAATATTTGATAGCTGTAAGCTTAATATAACTCTTAAACATTACCGTAATAATAATATTATGATAATATTAAATGAAAATGCCAACTAAAAAAATTCTTTTATTTGAATGTCCTGTATCACAAGCATTTGCGCAGTGCCGATTTTCGTCTGTTCCGCTTAATCGTTTAATCGACTAAACACCTTCACTAACTTTACTTATACGTGTTAAACTTAAAACATAAGACGCTCCCAAGAAAATCTCAAATATTAAAAACATGGAAATTGTCAATGTTAAATACGTCACAACTTAACGGCAGATTCAATTTTCACAGTCGATAGTCAGAAATGTTATTACTCTCCCCTACTGTTCGGTTAC
>JAQGBY010008771.1:0-10282 GCA_034698785.1 Mycogona germanica
AAAGCACCTTATTGCCAATGTCAACCCGCAGTCTGCACGAACACCTTGCGGCCTTTGGCACACAATGGAAGGTCACTCTGGAGAGAGGGGGAACAGTTTTGGCGGGAAACTCTACCACACCATTTTTCGCGGGCTTTTTGAGGGGGAAAATGGCGATTGCACACATTCACCTCCCCCAACTGCACGGTAGTTTTCCTTTCTCGGCCTATTCTGTCCCTTGTTTCATGTCTTC
Organism: Mycogona germanica; assembly: GCA_034698785.1. Classification (NCBI taxonomy): domain Eukaryota; kingdom Metazoa; phylum Arthropoda; class Diplopoda; order Chordeumatida; family Chordeumatidae; genus Mycogona; species Mycogona germanica. Next base: position 233 of record JAQGBY010008771.1, read on the forward strand.
CCCCTCCCCAAATCCCTATTTCCTTCCTGATACGGTACTGGGAGGAGCAAACACTGGCGACAACAGAGAAAGAGCCCGGGCGGGACTCGTCCTTCTCCTTGTTCACCTCCGTACCCCTCGTTTAAATCTCTCCCACATCCCCCACATATAAACGCCTCGAATGTCCTTGCTTCTTTCTCTCCCCCTCATTTTTCTTGTATATGTGCCACCTGCGCCCCGATTTTCTTATCGTTTTCTTTACCATGTGGCGACGAGAGCAGGGGTGGGGAAACAGAGGTGGCGAGAGAAACGAAGGGCTCTCGACTGGCCAATAGGAAACTGGGTGAAGGAGGAGGGGAATGCTGGAACCCATGGATGAGGGTCAGTAACAACGTCCTGGTATAGAATTTGAAGTTTCCAGGATGGGGAAAATACGGATCTGTGTCTGATATTTTGCAAAAATTTGAGTCGGAAAAAATGGAGGAAAATCTCACCTAGACTTTCATTTTAAGGTGTCTGTCTCTACACGTGTAAACGGAAGAACAGTTACATTATTTATAATTTATACATTTTCGCAAATGTATCAACGGCATTAACATTTCTCGAATTGTCACGGGGTCGGGGATATAGAATTTTGACATTTTGGAGCAATTATTGAGGTCTGAGAGGTCAGTCAAGAGCGCCCAACGGTACTCGCAGGCCGAAGAAAGAGGGGGTAAAACGAAAGAAGGAGAAGGGGGTGGTGTATGATTTTCGAGACAGTTGGCACTCTCGTTAGTCGCCACTTGCCCGTTCGCCGAACAGCTGGACCCCAAATGATCCCCGCACCTGAAACCCCCACAACCCATCTAGTTCTCAACTCTGCATACACCTCTAACGCCTACCCCCAAGCCCCTCAATAAAGACACCCTCCGTTTCCTAACCCCTATCCCCTTTACGTCTCGAGCGTCGTCTCGGTAACAGCAGCGCCACAGCTCGAGGAAACGGATGAAAAAAAGAACCCAAGAAAAGAAGATGGGATGTGTGTACACGTATCTTGCTGACACCCTCGGCCTTCAAATTCAGTCCAATTTCAATGACTGGAGAAAACTAGAATATTTTGTCTCATTGTCCTGAAAGTTTATCAATCGCCCTAAAATTTAGTTTAGTTTGGGATGATCTTCACTGAGATCGGTCACACTTATCAAGATTCAGGAAAGAGCATCTTTTAATCGGGAGTCGAATTTTTTTTTTACAGATTATTCAATTAATTCAGCATTTTTTTAAAATTCGGTTTACCAATAATAAAAATGGAGGGGATTTTAAATGATCGACAGCAAATTGTGATTAAATAGACGAATTTCCATTGTGACTCTTGTGAATCTTTGGTTACAGTTCTTAAAATGTTATTCTCTTGTCACAAGCATGGTCCCAGGAGGATGCAAGGGCACCGGCCGACGGATGTTGCGCGAACCAATTAGGGGACAGGTGCTGGCCGGACGGAGTGGGGGCACCCCACCGTACCGAATACATGATGCACGTAGTGCACATTCACTCTCTACGGCAGGGCGTTCCGTGGTAATGAAAAACGAGGACGCCGCCCTTCTGCCTTGCAGTCAGAGTCGACAGGGCGATGGCAGTATTATGTACATGTGTATGTACTGTATATACGAGTATACTAGTGCATGTAGCTCGGGGAGGAAGCCCAGAATTACCCCCACCCCCTCCTTACATGTGCAACACGACGAAAAAAATACTTAAACCAGTATATGACGCGCGCGCACAAAAAGAGGGGTTATCCGAAATTAAAAGATTCGCCGAAATCGTAACCGCAAATTTAATCGCAAACATGCTAAACTTTTCAGAAAACTGTTAAAAAAAGAATCAGAATTCCAAAAATATTTTTTCGTCTTCAAAAATATCCGTAAAACGACTTCTTAGGTCAAAAAAGATGCAAAAGAATTATGAAATGTGATCCCGAATTTAATCTATTGCACCTGTAAAGTACTTAAGACTATTTTAGCATTACATTTCCTCAGTCCTCAAGAAAAAGGTTGTTATCTTGATATTAATCACATCCTGCTACAGTGTTAGGTCGGTAAAGATTTCGCAGTTCTTGAATTCTCGGTTCAACAATTTACATGTCGGCTGCAAATGTAGGTACCTGAGCCGACAGTGCCTGATTCGAAACACCTGCAAGCCGTTTCAGGCAATTTCTACATTTTTTTTAAACCGCGAAACTCGAGCCAGCGCCGGAAGAAGAAGACATTACGCTTCTTTCTTTCGTTGAATTTTCGATCACCTTATATTACAGAGGTACTTCATGCATATCCACTGGCGGGGGTAAATGGGCAAACCTATTTGAAGGGAGTCTAAGAGAGTACGCACGCTTTTCCTTCCAAGAAGGAAACGTGTACAGGCTCGAGCGCGTTTGTTGCCGCCGGCAAGGCAGGTGCAAAAGTGTTTTTCTTCGTTGTTTATTCCCTCTCGTCTTCGTCATCCCCCTCCCCCCTCCCGTGTCCAATACTCCCCCCACCACCCCCCATCATATTCGCTAGACAACACTCCTGGCTTCGAAGCTTAGTTGGAATTACTGTCTTGTGGTTACGTTGACGCTGAAACAAGCTTGTGAGTTGGATCGCATATTCAGGGCGATCTATGTGATACCACAAGGTGTACGTTTTTATTAATATTTATGTGATGAGATAGGGATTATTTATATATACTTGGACTTTTACGGGGGGAAAATCACGTAATTTTAGAAAAACTTAGTAGTGATCACTGGCATTTTCAACAGCGTATCCTGTTGCCGTGAACATTAAACAATATTTCACAATTGTGCGAATCCTATAAGGATATTAACTCTATTTTTCTAATAAGATCTAACAATATTTTTCGGCTCATCTTTTCAGTGATTCGAAACTACAGAGAAATCGTTAATTTTGCCAGTTGCAAGCGCTAGGCCCCCCCAACAACGTGTAAGATTTTTTTTTATTAATCAGCTTCATTGTTAACGAATCTTACCTTGAATGTTCATTCGTTCAACCGCTGCACAGGACACCCCCAATTACTGCGCTTGTCTCGACCTCTTCGTCGGTGGCGCCGTCTGTTGGTTGGCCGCCACTTTGTCCAAGGTGGCGTTCTCAATCGACGAGCTGCGCTTTCTCGACGGAAACATATCTGGAGAGAAGAAAAGAAGAAAACAATTTAGTTATCGAACAGCCATCGACATATACTGTAGGTACACCTAAGGAAGGCAGGGAGAGGGCTGACAATGTCATCGACTCAATCGTCGTCCATCAGGCACTTTGGACTTTATGCCTAGGGGGGGGGGGAAACAGTGAGGGGGTGGCAAAAAAAAAGTAACGTATTTTTCAAAAAGAAATATTGATTCGCAAGCATCACGCACAGTCCCAAGAATATTGACCCGCGCGCAACGTGCGTTATTCGCCAACTATGTGTGAACAGTGTGGAATTCGTATTGTTGCAGAGAGGGGGTGGTGTTGGTGAGCGTGAAATCTAGATCGATGGGCGATAATAGAATCGCGAGCACATTCGAGTTCCATATAATCGTATTTACTCGTATTTTTGGTGGCAACGCACGGGGTCAATCTGATAAGCCACTAAATAAGCCACATACAAACACTGTTCTGCGGATAGCGCGATAAAACTAGTTGTTGTGACACCTGTTGCCATAAGCGCATTTTTATCACCCCCAACACAAAAAGCAACAAATTCGACAAATATTTTTTTTCTTTTCTAGTTGGATTATAATTTTTTTGTCTCAAATACATTGTTCGTAGCCATTGGTACATATTTTCTCTTTCGCTTCACAGATGGCGCCACGTGTGGTGAAGCACGACCACGCATAATATTTTACATGCGCAAAACAAATGTTATGGAGGTTACCTAGGCTGCCTAGGAAAGGGATATTTAACGTCCCGATATCGTACAGGTACGGGTCATGATTTTTACTTCCATTCCGAAACAAGGCGTGTGAAAGATTTCTCTCGCCCGAAAAATTCCGAAGGTGTCGGACGGAATCGAAACCGCGATCACGGGCCGCGAAGAAAAATAACAGGTCACGCAGTGCGCCACCGGGTCACGGATCAGACATCAATTTCGGAACTCTGGGAAAACATTTTCGCTTTCATGCAAATTTGAGCAGAAAATTCAAGTGAGCTATCCGAGCAATGTGTCCATGGGCTTCATATCTAGAAAACTGGCAACTGCCATTTTATTGTCGCCGTGCGCATGAAAACAACGCCAAGAAAGTATACCTTTTCCGACTGCTCAAGAAAAGGTGGTGTCGCCTCCTCGTACACGCGGTGCTCCATTTCCCACGACCGGAGACTATTTCTCACGGTTCTCCTGCATGGCTGATTTCAAGTTCGGCGAGAACGAGCAAAAACGGGCCCAGTAACGGCTCTCGCCGTGGCGCATGATAACACTGATACACCATTGACGGTCATTGACTGCTCACACGTTTCGACATCGGTAACCAATTTTAACAATTGTGAATACCCCCTCCCCACCCAGTATTATTACAAGACGGTTTTTGGCTGTTGCGCTATCTACGGCGGGGTGGGTTCAAGGCGGACGCGTTGTGAACTTATTTTTTTTGCGTGTGCTGCGTTGTAGCCACCATACGTGGCCGTGGCCCAGCGCTCAGCTGCGGGGTTTGGATGGCCTTGGTTTCGGTCATCAGCACCGGGGGACGCTCTGGAGCAGCGAACCCGCCACCGCACGCCCTCTTTCGTACGTCTTCTCTCCTACGTGTTCCTACCTGCTGGGGGATTTTCTCGCGCATTTCGATAGCCACCAAAAGAGTCAGTGTGGAATCACCGCTCAATTTTAAAGTTGTGGACAAACAACTTCTGCACGGTATATGGTGGAGCCTCGAACATCAAACGCAGCCAAAAGTGATGATACCACCATACTACCTGAGTCGTTGCACGGAGATTTTCATAAACAAAGATTTAAATTACTTAAGATCAAGCGATGAAGAAAGTGCGAACTTTACTTGAACATTTTCTCCTTGATTGGAAATGCACACCGAATGCACAATTCCAATGAAAATTAATCCAACCAATTAAAAATGCATTTGCGCTTCTCGACGTCTCGACACATATCACATTGCTATTGCAAGAATTCTACGAAAAGATTAAATCGCACACAAAATGTGTAATATATATTTTTTTTTAATTCGGCAAACGCCATCTCGTTTCTCATTCAGCACAATATGGTAGCTATCTAATTTTCGTTAAAAATAAAGCGCGTTAGAAAATAATGACCATCTATTTTACTCATATTCTATTACCTGAACCACCGTTCGAATTTTTTGAAAAATATAACCTTGTGCTAATTAGCAAACAGAGACGGAAAACAGACATGCTGTGGTCTTAAAGAAAGTGCAACAATCGACCTTGTGGGTGATTCAGCAGCTCACACCGCAAGTCGACATCCTGCGTGTGAAGAGTGCGGGCCATGCACCGAACAGCAGTAACTTCCATTTCACAACCAAAAAAAAAAATATATATATTAAAAAAACGAAACACAACTGGCCCCCGGTCGGGTCACGCAACGGCCAATCTTAATACATCGCCAGGAGCGCTGCTCTCTCTAGCTCTCTCTCCCAGTCCTCCTCCAGAACTCATTTGCCGTGAGCGCCTATTTGCCATCATCCATCCCATCCCCGTCCACCGCAGAAGACGTGGTGAGAGTGGCGAGAGCCCTATAATTTTCCGCTATAGCAAAAATTGTCGTGGCGCACAAAAGTCGTCGTGTTGGCCGTGTTGTTGTTGCTCTGGCAATTATTTTCAAATATAATATACACAACTGGTTGAACTGGCTCGCACGACGATCATCATCAAGATATTAGGTTTTTTTGCCCCCTCACTCTCTAGCTCCTCCCTTCACCCCCCCCCCCCTCCCCCCTACCACCACCACCTCCTCCGGTCCCGGGCAAACACTTTCGCGTTTGGCCTCTTCCCAATTGAGCGTAGATCCTCCTCGTATGACCCCACTCCTGACATGAGCATTTTTTCTCCCATCATGATATTGAATTGGAGGGCAAAAATCAACATTGTAGAAAGTAATGTCAGAGCATTTTGGTATAGGACCATTTCTGTTTGTTGAACCAGGAATATTTTCTAAATCCGGCTTTTTACGATACTAATATTTTCGGTTTGTCGCATTTCTCAACTATTTTTGCGCAAGCGTAGTGACCCCCATGGCCTATATATATATTTTAAAAAAATTGATATTTGAATGTGGACTGGTCACGAATAACGAAGACATAACTTTGTTCGGCTCTCGGTGGTCTCCAGAGTACGCGGGCCTCCTATACGTGCTCCTGCAGATAGGCCCATCAACAAGTGCGTGCCTGCTGGCCCCGATGCATGTGCCCGGGTAAACAAACAAAACACTACACAACAACATGTAGTAGTAGTAGTACTCGTATATATCTGATAGTAGTAGCAGCGTCCTACGCTTTCTCTCTCTCCCTGAGCTCTCCTCCCCGCTCGTAAGTAGTATTTTTTGTTCTGGGATAATTTTACGACGTTTTAATGCAAATGCTCCCAACGTAAGAGATGATATACTGCTCACGTTCACGTACGGGTCATGAACTCTCGCGCGACTTATCTTATTCGACTCGTCGTTTTCCAATTCGTCAGGAGTTCAGAATAGATGCCTATGCTACAACTATTCATGACGCTACATACTTCCAAACTCTGTATTCTATAACCCAAACCCTAGGGAAAATGTCGTCATTTCAATTATTTTGTTCTTCAGAAGAGGGCACCACCACCTGATATGGCACAGTCAACAGCCGCAACCAGAACTTCACAAACACAAGTGTGAAAAATATTCAAAATTCAACATTTCTTTTTATTATTATTTTTTATATATTGCAAACGGTTTATTTTATGCCACTAATTCTAAAAATAGTTTGAAAAATTGCACTATGACAGCAAGTAATTGACAAACAAGTTTTGAGTCGTTGTCAGTGCAAAACGCACACACAAAAAATAGTTAATCCCCAAAGTGTGGACTAATTTTTTATTTTTATTTAAACGCTGCCCATTAAAACAGCCATCCTGTAATTTTTATTTTTTGAGCAACCAATTTTATTTATCGGGACGCGAGAAAGTTCAGTCTCTCCTACTTGTACTTACATACTGTACGTGTACATGTAGCTGGATAGAAGCGGTTTCAGGTGGGGTGTCAAGGGGGTACATAAATTTAATCGACTTTCCCCCCTAGCCATACCGAGAAAATGTTGCTATTTATACATTTCGGATACATTGTATAAGAAAATAAGCCTACGCGAGTCGAGCCCCAGCAACAACAAAAAAATTATAATCTTAACCACAGTGCCCGGGCACACACATATTTTTTTTCGCCCACTTTTTGCCCACTCGATACACGTTGGTGAGCATCAACTCTGCAGCAACGACAACAACAGCACAAAAAAAAACACCGATGGTGCGAACTAAAAATGGAATCTGTGTGGGTGGTGATGGGTGATTCGAAGCGATTCATCTAGCAGAGTCGTCCCGTGCAGGTATCACCATCCAACCGTGTTGCATGCAACCGCTGCGAACATTCAAAAAGGAGAGTTTCAGATAGGGGATAGAATTGCAGGAGCCTCAGGTTTCGGAATTTCTTTTTTTTTTCCGGAATTCGGAACGTCTCAATAGCTTCAGAAAGTGCAAGAAAGGCGATTTAACATCAGTGAAAATGACCCTTGATCTGAACAGGTTTTAATTTGTAGCTCATTGAAAATATGGCTCACAAATTTTTTATTTTTTATTGTCAGAAGATTTCCATCGTACTTTTAAACCCTATATTCCATTTGGGGGATCGGTGCAGGCCTCTAAATTTAAAAAAGCGGCAATCCCACTAGTCGATTCGTGTGCCACGCCCCTCACTCTCGTGGTAGTGACGCCGACAACCGGATCGCTCAACTCGGTTGTCCAGTTTGCGGCCATGCCCGAGAGGACAACGACCAACACGAGGCTCTGCCTGGGCCAAGCTCCGCACCGGAGGAACCGACCCCCCGCCCCTTCCCCCTTCATCTCCTCGGGGCAACAATTTTTTTTTGGGAGCTCGGGCAGCCCTGGCAAGAGCCACCACCACCCCTTTCTACTCCATGCAGAGCGGCTTGAGGAGATTTTTTTTGCAGGGCCCTGCTCACATCTCTCTCCTCACCACACATCTTGCAGCGCTACGCGACTTGCGTGCTTATTTGTCGTGTCCAATTAACGTTGCCATACTTTGTGGTGTACAGGGTGAGCTAATAATAACAAACGCTGCATCTGGAGAGCTCGAATGCTAATTTTTTAAACTCCAGAATCTACATCCGTTGGCCATGCAAAAATATCCCATGAATAATTAAAAAACATTGAATAACATTTCTTTTTCAATGCATTGAATTATAACCAAATCTGGCTCCTTGAATTATTTTCAAATCAGTTCAAAGGTTCACTGTTTCAACAGTGAAGTCATTCAGAACTATCGAACATTTGCAAACTTATCGATGAATGAAGGCGAAATTTATATATTTCATCCGCAGAAAATTATCGATGTCACCTTCAAAAAAAATGTTTCAATTGATTTATGCTTTTTACTTCGACCACGCATCCGTGTACAGAGTATTGTGGTTCAACTGTCGTTGTCGTTCGTATGTAAGATGGCGAAATACGCTGCAATTCTGACGTATTTTCGAAAAAACAACAACACAGAACAATTGCATGCTTCGCAGTTGATGACCCTGACCATGCATTATCAATCAGGCTTCTGAGAGTACGGCAAAAAAAAAGACGAAGAGAAGAAAAAAATGCACCGTCGAATTCGTTATGGGGTGGGCCAGTTGTACCAACGGTCGTATGGCATAGTGGTTGCCTCGGCTTTGCCCTCAGGAACACGCGAGAACCCGGTCAACGCTTTCGGATCGTGCTAGAGCTGATCTACCTGTTGTTACTTGTTGCGCTCGCTTCCACATAATCCAACACACATACACACACACACAGGTAGAGAGAGTGAGGCAGGTCGGCCGAAGTTGTGGTGTCTCCCCCTTCCACCCCACAAATCACCCCCCCCCCTCAGCATCCTACCCTTCGCTCGATGAAGCAGGCACGCTTGACTGCTGAGGTCATCGACGAGCGCGAAATGAAAGGCAAATTTTTCAAGGTTAATTTTACAACGGGTCGTTTTGTTCGTAGGCGAGCACAAACCCCGGGCCCGCACCAAACAAAGCAACCCCTTCCCCTCCCCCCGAAAAAAAGGGAAACCGTTTTTTCGTGCGTACTGATGTATGGGCGCTTGATTCTGAAAATAAATACATTTTTTTACTCTTCACCAATTGTTCCCAACGCGCCCTGCGGAGCCATTGAAAATCACTGTTGCGAGTCGATCGAGAAAAGCGAGACAAAAAACATAATCGCTCCTCTACCACTAACCCCCTCCCCACCTATCCCCCCTCCCTTCCCCATGCCCCACTCCATCCTTTCGCACGGTGCACACACGCTCATCATTCAAGTAGGCTTAATCGTTATCATGAAACCGCCGAAGACCATTGGACTCTCTCTCTCTCAAATGCCATACACCTGTCAAATCCAATAGGTAAATATCTGAAAATATACGGATGTTGTCTTCGGTAAGACATTTTCTCGGCAGTCATAGATGATCGAAAAGAACATGAGCCAGGTGAGCCAGGAAGTCTGCTACTTCACTTCTGCGTGTCAGGAGGACTCTGGTGATCCTTTTACGCTCTACGTGTTGCCAATGTGTATGTTGGTGAAATTGCAGAAGAGGGCCTCTGGAGGATCTCTGATCATTGGCAGGCATTGCTCGATTTAGAAAGAAAAGCGGGGGATGGGCGTTGTTTGGGAGGCTAGCGCCATTATCGACGCACCATGGGAATTGTGTTTTTTTATTATTATTGACAGACAGCCCCCCGCGCGCCTTGAGCACGCTCTTTTTTGATGGCGGCGGTGGCCGCGCGCAGGGCCCGGGCCTTTTGAGTCCCAATCGTTGACTCTTGTTCGCTGCTGCCACGTCACAGTTAAAGGGCCACCTCGCTGCTCC
>JAQGBY010008772.1:0-10281 GCA_034698785.1 Mycogona germanica
TTTGGCCCGGGGTACTGGTGAAAACGTGCCCCTCACATAGGGCCTAAGCTCTGAGAGGGGTACAGAATCTTCCTGTCACTTCAGTGAATTAAAAAAAAAAAAAAAATATCGAATCTCTATACACTGTACACATGTTTGAGCTTCCTTTCAAAATTAGCAGTTCTGCCGCTGTCGTTCTTTATCTGAACGCACCCGACATCAAAGTACCAACATCGAAAGACAATTTGGGGGACTTCAAATGGCGGCCGCATCGAAGAAGGATTCGAACACAAAGGAAACGAACATTTTAATGAGGCAAATCACCTACAACCCCGCTATGAAACCGAAAAATCGATAAGCGAGTAATTCAAATAGCAAAATTTTAAATAAAATGGTGCCGTAGCACGCCGAGTCGGATATTTGGTTCAGCAGAGAAGCTAGCCTTCTTTGCTAGGATAGAGCTAGCCAGTAATCCGATAGTTACAATAATGGTGGATATTTAAAAATAATTTTTCTCGCTGACCAACGCTACACTCCGTCATAGTCATCGAAAATAATTTGAGTGTGGCTCTCAGTAAGTAAATGATCTAAATTTTAAACGTCTTCAAATTATTTTCGGTATTTTCGACACGTTTCGGCACGCTTTTTCACGAAATTTTCGAGAGCCCGCTCCGGGAATCGAACCCGGGACCGCCGAGCCACAGTCGAATTGAACTTATTTCCTGTTTTGTGAAATAGAAATTGTGAAATTGCTGTCTGGTATCATTTTAAATCTCCCTATACTAATCTGAAATGGTTAATTCGGGACTGCACCGAATGAAGAAGACGATCCGAGTGGCGAACTCGCTTTTATTATATTTATTTTTATATTTTCCTATTATTTAATTATAACTGGTATATAATAGTAAAATATTATTATAAAAGCGACTTTTATTTAATTCACTGTAGTCACTACTGGAGTTTCTGTACTCCTCTTGGTGATTAGTCACTACAGAGGGTTGTTTCAAGTTGGCTGACCGATTTTTAAAAAGCTGTATACCCAATGAAATTCCATTTCTCCACCACCTGTTGTGCTGAATGTGTTGCCCACGTTTCCTGACAATCGCCTTGTAGCGAAGTTTCCACTGTATAAGTGCGCGTTGAAGCACATGATGGTCAATGTTGGCCCACTCCTCCTGGTACGCTTTCCATAGGCCATCCAAAGCAGCGGTGTCCGAGTGCCCGTTTGAACAGTCCAAAAGTGCAGAAGTCCATGGGCGCAACATCCAGTGACTTGACTGAGATGCAGCTAAAGGGAATTGCACGAATTTTTATTCCAGTCAGGTAGTTCTCGTACAGCTTCCGGCGGTTGGTCATCCTTTCATTAATGTGGCGTGGCATGAGCTTATGAACACGGGTCTTGTGTCTCTTTTCAAGATGTAAATCTTAAGCTATGATGTGATTAACGGTTGCTAGTGACACTCCCACACGTTTGATAATCATTCTTTATGTTGCTGGATTCTTTCTCACTGGAGACCAGGTGCTTCACCTTGTACGTGGGTGGGGGGGGGCAATTGGCGTTAGAATTTGACCCTGTTGACTACGCAACTTCGCGATTTTCCTTTTTCGTTGATAATACGATAAATCTTTGACTTGGTAACAGCTGTTCCTTTTTCTGTACACCTTCTAATTAACGCGGAATATTCTTTCTTCAGAGAGAGCTTTTTTGTAGCCTTCGAACCAACGATCTATTTCGGCGCCATTTTGTTTTTGAATGTTGATGGGGAAAAAAATTCAAAAATCATAAACCCAAGAGTATCTATTTAGTTATGTGCAAAAAGTCAAATCCATCCGAGCACGTCCTACTTTTATAATGCATTTTGAAAATCGGTTAACAAACATGAAACAACCCTCTGTATGTGTTTGCCAATCGGTTCGTCTTCTTCATTCGGTGCTGTCCCGAATTCACCATTTCTGATTAATATCGTACAGACGTCCTAACAAATTACTGTTGAAATAGTTTAATCGGATAGTTCCAATTTTGTGTTCCTTCATGCTGCTTGAAGTTGTTCATGAAAGCTACATTGTCTGATTTCATAAAAATGAGTATGTCACTTGCGCATTCTTTAGATTACAGAACTCTGTAACAATACAAAAATGTGAGTCAAGAGACTTGCAGACGGCGTCCAACGTCCACTACAGGCATTTGCTGTGGCGCCCGCCGCAGACATTATTGGGAAGACCTCCGTAAACCATAGGTTTAGAGAGCTGTTGCACCCCGAGAGAGAGAGTGACATACCGTAGAGTCGTGTGGTAATGGCGCGCCATCTCTGTAACAGAGTACCGGTTTTTCGAGGGAGCGCCGAGTCTGGACGTCGCGCCGAGTCTGTGTGAAAATTTTCGGCATGGACTAATTTATTCTCCGGCTGTTTGGTTTGACGGATTGAGCTGTGCGTCGTGGATTGAAGAAGAAAAATGTATCTGCTAAGATTGGATTGCACCAAATCTAATCGGATTTTCTACAAATGTGCGCCGAGTCTGGATGCAAATGGCGCCGCTGTTTCTACCGGAGTGTGAAGGTTAGAGGATTGAGCTGTGCGTCATAGAGTGAAGAAGGAAAATGTCGGATCTGCTAAGAATGGATTGCATCGAATCCAATTGGATTTTCTACAGCTATGCGCCGAGTCTGGAAACAAATAGTGCCGCCGTGTCTACCGGTGCGTAAAGGTGATTTTTGTCGATGGAAGGGCACTAATTTGGACTAGTCTATTCTCAGGCTGCTTTAGCCGGGCGTCGAATTTGTGGATTAGAAAGAATTGGTTTTCGCCAAAATGACGCCGTTTCGGTGAATATTATTTTGTCGGCATAAGGACGCCACTGAATCGGCGTAGAAGAGTCAGGTAGAAAAGACGCACTGTTTCTGTTTCTCGAGCGTGCGCTGTGTCTAGTCAATTGGTCGAGTCAGCCTCAAGAATTTTGCAACAAATAGCGCCGCCGTTTCTACCGGAGCATGAAGGTGAATTTTATCGATGGAGGAGCACTAATTTGGACTAATATATTCTCAGGCTGTTTTAACCTGGCGTTGAAGGTATTTGTTGACTGGAAAGGATTGAATCTGAAGTGGGGCTTCGGCAAAATGGCGCCGTTTCTGTAAATTTTATTTTGTCGGCATAAGGACGCCACTGATTTGGCATAGAGGAGTCGGACAGAAAAGACGCGCCGTCTCTGTTTCTCGATTTTCTGTTTTTTTTATTTTTTGTCAGCATGAAGGAACCACCGATTTGGCGTGGAGGAGTCGGGCAGAAAAGAGGTGCCGTCTCTGTTTGTCGAGTGTGCGCCGTATCTGGTCAATAAAGGGAGTCAGCTTCAAGGATTTGCAAGAATCACAAGAACATAGCAAGGAGTCAAGTGCCGAGCCAGTTAAAGGATTTTTGGCGTGGTTCCACTGCGAATTGGGTTTTTCAAAAGAAGAATAAAAGTGGAAAGATGCGCCGTCTCTGTTTTCCATGTGTGAACTCGCTCTCTCTAAATGTCTCTCTAAAAGTTGGGTCGTGAGGAAAGGAGGCAAATAATTAAGTTGTCCCTTTTGAAGCTGGGAATTATAAAGGTCATCACGAGAACACTGCTGTGAAAAGGTGATGAATTATTTATTTTGTCTCTGTAAAGTCTCTTTATATCTTCCATATCCACTAAGGAAAATCATTGTAAAAGGATCTAGGAATCTCCTACCTGCCAAGAGCCATCAATTGCCGGAACTGTGGACCATTTCACAATAGGAAGGCTTTGGAATAACCAGCCAACAGCCAGCAACTAGACAAGAGGAAGGAGGATTGGTCAACGAGTCAACGAGTGAAGTAGAGCAGCCGCCACCACCAGGAAGACAACCAACAACAAGCTGGGAAAGAGGAGAGGGGGTCTGAGGAGGGACTGATATTGACCTAACAGTGATTAACAGCTATGTTTTAACAGATCCCTGGAGAAAACTGAATGGAAATGTCGAATACGCCGAATGAAAAGATCAAGAGAAAGGAAGACGTCAAAAGTGTCAACGAGAGAAGACGACGCCAAGTCCGCCCTGTCAGAAGGAATCTTGATGGGGCAGGGCGGGACTCGCTAATTGTTAATTGTTCATTTAATTTATTTGGATATTGGATGGAATTATGTAATTGTCAATGGTATGAATGAGTATGTGCACTTTTAAATTGAGAAAGAGGAGGAGGAGAAAGAGGATTTTTATTGGCGTGCACAAAAAAGGGTAGAAATGCCAGGAGCGAATGGAGACAACCCCCACCGGATGGCTTAATGGGCGAGAGGGTATGGGGCGCGATTGTTTTAGTTGATAGGGAGCATGCTTTGGAATAGGGTATAAGGTGCAAAGGGGACTGGCGCCGAATCTGGGAGGTGCGCTGTATCTGAGGTAGGGAAGAGAGGAATGATGGAAGAAGCGATAGATAAGGTGTGTGCGCTCAATTTAAAGGGGGCACCTTGTCTGCATGATGATACGGACTTTAACAGATGGGACGCATGTTTTAAGTAAGGTATTAGGCGCAGAGGGTGACAGGCGCCGAATCTGGGGGGTGCGCTGTATCTGAATTGAGGAAAAGAAGAATGATGAGGAAAGCAATAGATAAGGCGCGTGCGCTCAATCTGAGGGGGCGCCTTGTCCGCACGATTATACGGTATATATATATAGATATGGTGTTTTTCTCGTCCGGACTACAACCATGACCAAATGTATTTTGTATCTTCATTTGAGGGGGATGGGGAGGATAACGCTGTGTGCTCAGACGTTCTATTTGGCATGTCTCTCCACCCAGTCCATTACGTAATTAATTTGTATGAAATCGACGCTAAGTGCACAGAGTTAGGCCAGCACCAGAACAAATCTTCCCTTTTGCACAGCGCCTTCTCTAACTATACAGGATCATGCTATATACTCCGTGTACTGAAGGTGATATGATGGGAGGCGGTGAAGGGCGCGTCTTAAATAGGAGGCGATCATTGCGTTGTAATCGAAGTTCGAGCCAATTTCCTAGATGAGCCGCCCGACGCTTCTGAACAAGTAGTTGCCACCACCCCCCTCCCAACGCCTATCGCCCTATAGGTCTATAAAGCACCACCAAGACTCGTCGTGGCCCAGTCAGTATTGAGAGTGACTGTGGCTCGGCGGTCCCGGGTTCGATTCCGGAGCGGGCTTTTGATTATTCGATTCTGGGGTACTGGTGAAAATGTGCCACTCACACAGTATCGAAACACTAAGAGGGGTACAGAAACTCCTGTAGTGCTATTCACTTCAGTGATTGAAATACAAATTAAAAAAAGAATGCCTTTTGTGGCGCTGTCGACGATGCATGCCGATTGCATGTCACCTTTATTTCGATACTCTGTGACAAGCTACTGTGAATTAGAAACCGGCTGGCCACTTTTCTAACCTCCAGAGTCCCCCCCCAAGATAGCAGGCTCTCCGCCCGATACACCGCCTGGCTCCACCCAATTCTGTTGCACGTGAGTTCTGATGATGATGGCCTATCAAAAATAATGAAGAAAATATGTTTGTTAAGGGGGTATACCAATGTGAACATCTGAAAACTCACCCAGTGAGCGACCTGGAAATTTTGCCTAACCTAGGCTGCCTATAGGGGAAAGGGATTTTTAACGTCCCGATATCGTACAGGCACGGGTAATGATTTTACTTCTATTCCGAAAGAAGGTGCGTGAAGGAATTTCTCTCGCCCAAAAAATTCCGAAGGTGTCTGCCGGAATCGAAACTGCGATCACGGGCTTTTGAGGCTACCTCTCGACCACTCGACATCTCTTCAATATAATATCTGTATATTTATTCACATCTGCTTTATTTTCATTTATAAATTTATAATATCTGTAGCACATGTATGGTTTACGAAAAAGATGAACAGAGTCTGCGAGAAACTCTAAAAAAAATAGAAAACACTATTATTCGATAAGGATAAACTAACTTTTCTATTATTTTATTTGAGAGTTTCTCGCCCAACTGTCCCAATCACAACCCCCCAACCAACCCAATATTATATATTCAAGATGATCCTTCCTCATTTATTTTTTATTTATTTAAGATATGCTGACACAAATGCTTCACAAAATTAAGATTGCGTTAATGTTTTAAGAACAGTTGATGTTGAAACCCCTTGACAGCATGTCCAGGGTGCAGCAAAAATTTACCCTCCAGGGAAATAATTAAAGTGGCAGGGTGCTTAACAAAATTCTGACACTCAAGACTGAAGCTAAAAATTAAATGCTAAAAGAAAAGGCAAATAATATTAATTCTGGATGCGACTATTTTATTTCCTGAGCGTCTGATTACAATTGACAACCGAAGTGAAAACCACAGATTGGCGAAGATATTTATAAGTAGTGACACCCCCAGGCAATTTCAAATGCCTGGAAATGTGCGTCACTACACATACGGGGCACATCCGGGGATCAGCCGGCAACCCTTGCCCCAGGGTAGCCGGCTCAGCAGCAATCACCACAGCATGGTGACCTTGCTGCACCCGACACCTTGAGAGTCGACCGGTGCCTGCACATGCCAACTGAGGTGTGCTATCCAGCAGTCGATTCTTTGGAAGCTCAAATCATTTTTTAAATGACAAAATGACAAATGATAGTATATACAAGCACATAAATACATCCCATCGAAGTCCAGTTGGTTGAGCGTTCAAATTGTGGTGCGTCTGTCCCGGGTCAGATTCCACTCTTTAATAGTGATCAAGTTAAAATTCGGAAACCACCTGCAGTATTTACTAAATTACTTACCCCTCCCAGAGGCGGCCTGGTAATGTTGCCTAGCCCAGGCTTAGTATAAGCTACCTAGGTAGGGATCTTTAACGTGTGCCTGAAATCGTACGGGTACGGCTCCCACGACTTTACTTCCATTCAACCCTGTGGTTCGACTGTGGTGTAGTGTTTCCATCATCCCTTACAATTTGGCATGGCCGGGCGTTGTCTGAGCTATATCTGAGTTAAATGAAAATATAATGTTACGGTGTCGGCCCTCTCTGGCCATCAATCACAATAAATGTCGACGTGCTGTTGGTCGGCAGCGAACGGGCATTCTTTAGCCGCTAGGCGCCACCAATAGAAGGTTCTGTGTGCGATGGGGAGGGGGTAGTGAAAAACCATACCTCCTCTTCCTAATTTACTATTCATCCCCCAGCACTAAGATTTCATTCGACACATGACAAATGAGTTTTTCTTTGCTCGTTCCATGGTGTTTCTGCGTGCGTCGCTCGATGAATATCAAGTTAAGCTATTAAATTTATATGCTCTTGTCGTCGATAACCAATTTATGGCCAAGACGAGAATCATCTCGAGCGAAAAACTCCGAGGACAAACTTTGGAGAGGGGAACCTCGCATGTCCGATCCACCAGCCCAGCCTAAGGTAGAACCCCTTTACTCTCAAATGTAATTAAAATGTCTTCAATTAAAATTTCTTTAAAATAGTTCACATAAATAGTGCAACATTTTTTTTATCATAATTTATTTGAGCAGAGTACGCAGTAACATATCGTGGTGTTGTCAATTTTGGGATGGGAATCGTTGGAGGATCGTAGAAAAACGTCCAATATTAGGCTGCCGGCTCGTATTCTGAAAGTGGATTTTAATGTCAAAATTCGGGAAATTGTGAGTAGGTGTAGAAGAACGAGACATACCACTACTAGAATGGTTAACCCTTTAACCGACCAATTAATTTCCCCATCCCCACACACCACTGGCCAATTGATTTTTAACTAAATCGATGTTTCAATAAAAAATCGTAACTTACGAACCAGATGTCGTAGAGACATGACAGTTAGTGATTTGGAAAGGTAACAAAATTTTTGTATCTGGTCAGAAGTGCAGTGCCATATGGTAGACTTCGAAGCATGGATCCAGGCACAATCCAACATTGCATGATGGACACCAAAATCATGATTCCTTTCAAATCTTCTTTCCCTTCTTGTCCACTTTGGTCTTGCAAACTGTGCAGGTCCGGGTGGGGTAATTTTTGGAGTTGTTGGAAGGAATGTTCTTGATGAAGTGTCACTCCACCAGACATGCTGGACACTAGCTGGATGCCCGGCGACCAGGCTTGGCAACTTGCTGGTTTTGCTTTTATAGTGTGTCAAGATGATCAATTTGACAAGTTGCAAGCAAAAATCCAAAAGTGTTTTGGCCGGGCCACCAAGTTGCTTTTGGATTACAAAGCTGTTGGATATTGCCTGGGCAATGAGGTGCTGAAAGATATTCTTGTAGAAGACCCGACTCCTCTTCCATCATAGTATGTGAGGCACTGGTCAGCCTTGTTCACGCCACACATGGTCTGATCGTAGGCAACAACAACTTTGGGCTTTGACACCATTTTTTCTTGGGACTGCACTTCCTGGAATGTGCAGTCAAGGACAGTGGACAGGAGGTGGATGTCCTTGTCGCACCACTTGATGGCCAGACACTTGCCCGCTGTAAAACTACCAGCTTGCCCTGCTTGAGTTTACCTGGACAGTCTGTGGCTGGTCACTGAACTTGCCACCAAGCGCCATGCCTTTTCCGGTGTAGATGATTAAGGTACAGACATATCCAGTGCTGGCCTTACACAGCATGTACAGCTTGATGTTAAACTGGGCACGCTTCAGTGGCATGAACTGCTTCCAGCCAAGATTGCCTTTGTGCAGGAGCAGGCTCTCATCTAATGTTATTTCTCTGGCTGGTGTGTAGACTGATTGAAACTTGTCCAGCATGCTCTGGTAGATTGGCCAGATCTTGTGGAGCTTCTAGCAAGGGTGGTCCTTCTCCTCCTGCTGGATGGTCATGTTGTCCACAAAGTGCAGGAACCTGGTGATCATACTGAACAGGCGCTCAGACATGTAGCACCGGAAGAAGGGGTCTCAACTAATTTATTACTGGACCAGTACATCTTGCCTGTTGGCTTCTGGATCACCCTTTGCTGGAATGTCAAGGGCCAGCCAAATCCAGAAGTCGTCCATGGTCATATCTGTCCAGCACCAGAACCTGGAGCTGGGCGGGAGTGAACTGCTGGCCAACTTTTGGCCAGCATACCTGTTGGTCTCAGCAACTATTTTGTGCACCATTTTCACATTCACAAACACTTTAAACAGGTCTAGGGTATCCGATCCAGCATCAAAATTATCCGTGATGCTGGAGCTGGGACCTGGCACCCCCTGGAACAGAAATGGTGGCAAGGGCAGGGAGCCAGGACCCACCAAACACCAAATCCTCACACTGGCTGCAGAAATATTGACCATTTTTGGTGCACTATCACTGTCTTGGTTGTAGTCGAAATTGCCGGATCCTACGATTTGTAGCTGCTGGATGACTCCTCCAGCTGGTATCCTGCACTTGCGTCACTCTCACCATCACTTTTTGAAGATTCTTTCACAATTTGAGATGTTCCAGCACTTGGTGGATGCTTGCGCAACTTTGATTCTGATTCGGGATGCGCACTGATATGCGGATTTTTTTGCCCAAGATATCTTCAGGCTTGCCGGTTAAAGGGTTAAGGAGCTGTATTGTAATTGCAACTCATACTTCGACTTTTATTTTTGCAAATTGTATCATCAGTGGAATGACCTTAACGAGTCTCAAGTTAAAGGCCTGTTAGGATAGAACAACCACACCTTGTCCTTAACCGGTCGTTCGACCCCCGCCATAGGCCCCATCTGGGGCTTCTTGTGGGTGCATATTGTAATTGTAATATTACAAATGTAAATGAAAAGAGGAAATTACAAATTGTGTTTCTCATTCTCTGAATATATGATTTTGAGAAACGGAAGTTCTGCTTTGCTGACGTCGGCAAAAAGCTGACAATTTATATGACTGTGCGGACGTCAGGGGGAATAATTTAGTGTTACTTTCTGTTGACGATCCCCGCCTCACCTCTTCCGCACACCCTCTCTTGATTAAACGTCTAATTATAATGAGGCTGTCGCGCGCTCTGCCCCACCCAACGACAGCTAGCCAACGACGTCGCCTCCGCAGCACCCTGGATCTAGGTCTCCCCTCCTCCTCCTCTGATGGAACGTGAGAAGTTGACCACACATTTTTGAGGTTCTTCTGCCAGCGCCAGTGCTTCACAGTGATGGCGTGATCCATTCTGATCGCCCTTAAGAAAAAATCACAATGCCTAACACAAAATGTCTTATTTTTTCATTTTCTTGCCTTTCGAGATAACCTAAACAGCAAATTTATTTTAAGCTTTCATATATATATGTGCGACCCGTCGTGGCGCAGTTGGTTTATGACGGACTGCGGTTCGGCGCTCCCGGGTTCGATTCCCGGCGCGGGCTTTG
>JAQGBY010008773.1:0-10281 GCA_034698785.1 Mycogona germanica
GGCCACTGACTTAACCGTACTTGGACACCCCTTCAACACGTTTTGAATAAGTCTAAGCCTAGCATTTGCCGCACCAAACATCTTTTGAATTTGAGGTTTCCAAGATAATTTTGGGGTCATCTGTAAACCCAGATAGTTGTACTGTTGGACAACCAAGAGACGTAGAAAGGTAGGATGATGATGACGCTTAATAATGAAACACCGATAAAGTTGTTTCGGTCATAACGCACAAGTAACACTGCGCAGTTACTTTTATTGATAAAACTCGATTGCCCGGACTTAGTAAAAGAATATTGCCCTAAAATAAGATGTTTGTTTTTACGATATAGTAGTATACACCGAAAGGATAAAAATTCTTGTCATGTCTGCATTTCCTGGGCAATTTCGCTTTTGATGTTCCCAGGAGTGTCCCGTTGGCGCTCAGGGTCCCACCAAGATTAACAATGCGCATTCACACCGGCACAGTGCAACCAACAAAAAGGCGTCAAATCTTTAAACAAAGTGTGAAACTAACAAAGGAAAAACACGGGGCGTAAATTGTTTAGTTTTCATTTGTTCCCGCGCGCGCCTGTGTCAGCTCATTCATTACGCTACAATGAATTCGCACCCGAGTTTTCCGCCGGTTGCCGCATTTCGCCTTATTTCTCTTATCTGGCAACGAACCCCGCCCCACAATAGACAACCCCACCCCCACCCCCTCCCGTAACGTTTTCGCACTCGAACGGCTTCGATCCGAGTCCACAGCAGAAACAGAGACGAACCATAAAATTCACGAAATTAATTAACCAGACACTCGCGAATTAACTAGTACCACGGTTAAGAAATTCGCGACTATAAAGCGAGCCGGCGCACCACGGAAAAAACATTTTTTATTATATACTTTATGGTTTTGAATACTTAATATTTATTTTAGAATATATTTCCGAGTTGTTTTTCCTGGTGTGTTGGTCGGATTCAGCACGACCAGACTTCTAGGAAACGCTATTCCGGAGAGCGCATTGTTCGGAAGCATCTTTCTAAGCGCGTTTCATCACACGGCATAACTAAAACGGAAGCTTAATGGGTGGTTTACCTAACGCGCAACAAAGCCCCTCGGTACATGGGGCTCGCTAATTAATAACGGGGCGGCGAATCTCTCTCTCTCTCTCTCTCGTAAAAACAAGGGAACATAATTTGCGGCATACCCCCAACACGAGAACGACAGAGTAAACAGTGAGAGCGCGTAATGAATGTCATCTGGAGCGCTTTTGTCCTGTCCAGGTCTCTCTCTTTCTGTTGAGAATTACTCAATTTCCACGCCACTGTTGTGTAGTTTTATCAGAAAGTTTATCCAGTTGCTCGTAATGATGATTCGAAAAGGAAATTAATACATTTAAAAAATCATTAGCGATCTCGAACATCATTATACCAGTGCTTTGCGCCTTCATTGATTTCGTGTCCATGTACTGGCAGCGTCTAGTAAAAGATTGAGACTCGTTCCTTGTTAGAGAAACCAACTAACTAATGCCCCGATTTTTCTCTAATGGAATCAATAAAAGGACGAACGAATAGTAGTTTTCAACTCATATAGGACACAAAAAGCGGAAACCATTAGACGACTACTTTCAAGTTCCCAGCCAATTTCTTAACAATAAGGTTGCAACATTTGCAACATTGCCACTCAAACTTTCAAATTGTGATTACAATTACAATATGTACCCACAAGCAGCCCCCAAGAAGGGGGCCTATGGCGGGCGTCGAACGACGTATCTGAAATATTTGTTAAGGAGGTTCACAAGCGTGTTCGCCCTAAAAAAAACCAGAAGGCGACCTGGTAATTTTCCCTAGCCCAGGCTTAGTATAAGCTATATAGGTAGGGATCTTTAACGTGTACCTGACATCGTACAGGCACGGCTCCCACGGGTTTACTTCCATTCCGAAGGAAGGCGGTGCGTAGGAATTTCTCTCGCCCGAAAAATTCCAGAGGTCTCGGTCGGGAATCGAACCCGCGATCACGGGAATAACAGCTTGTGATTGTGAAATACAGGCAATACAGTAGTTTATTCCATAACCGGTAGGCAGTGACGTGGCGCTGCGGTCAGTTATATAAAAAAAAAGAACCTTATCCATCGTGGCTGAGCTTTATCGCCCAAAACAACTCGGCAAACTTCAGCTCCGACACCCCGGAATGTTTGACTGGAGAGCCGAAAATTTACGAACACGGAGGTTACACGGGGGGTGCGTCTACACAAACACGTATATCACAGACTCCGCAGACGCAGGCAACCATTGTCAGTCCTCGCTTTTGTTTCGAGCTCAACAATGAGTAGTAGAACGCGCGCGCGCTCCAAATTAATTCCAACATTCCGGATCTCTAATTCGAGTCTCTCACATCCCCCCTATTGTCTCTGCTAACAAAACGAGCGTGTTCTCAGACATTTCGCAGTTGGTTTTAAATTAGCAATATTATTTGCATGCGGTTGGAGAAGCGAAAGGATGGGGGATGGGGGTTGAGTGTCCCCCCCTCATCGCCCATCTCCTCGCCCAACAACCCACTCACCGTAATTGAGGCAAGCGGGATGCCGCAGAGGGCCATTGAAATTAGCGCGAAAGCTTTTGTTCACCTATAGGCCTACTCCACATGTATACGTATACATGTACGAATTTATAGATCAGTCCACACTGCACCTTTACGTACATTCTAAATGCCTGTCCATGTTGGTTTTTTTTTTAGCAGTACACGCGATACTTGTTTTTAGAATTAATTAAATTTTCCACAAATTAGACTACGCGTGAGGCTCTTATTTCAATTTCACTCACTGCCGTGCCGGAACAGCATAAATTCTCCTTAAAAGAGAACCTTTTCGTCTAATTAGAGCAAAGGGGTTTAATTTCCGTTTGTAAGAGATCAGACTCTGACTGGAGTAACGCGAGATTCGATGTTTGCGGGACCACCTACTCGTGCGGTATAAACGGAACAGTGAGACGGCATAATGGTATCTGAAAGTAAAATTGGAAAATGTTAGTAGATATTCCTAAAAACTCTACTAGCATTCAAAGAAAGTAGAGAGGAGCAGATGGTAGTATTCACTAAGATGGTGGAATTGCAGGACTACAATTAGAAACTCGGCAACGAAGATAGTTAAACGGAAAATTTAACATATCTTCTCGAAGATAAATTAAGAAAATGAAAATTTGCGAAACACAAAGACAAACGTAAGAACTCATCCTCGACTTTCGTAATTACCCAATAAATTGACAAATACAAAAAGGAAGAAAATTGCACTTAGAAGATACAAAAAGGAAGAAAATTTGCACAAAAATAGTCAAAAATGTCCGATAGCGAGACATTTTTGACTATTTTTTCTGATTATTGGAAAGTATAGTGCAATTTTCTTCTTAAAATATTATCCGTGTCGGCGTGTTCCCAAACACTTTCTATTTTACAAAAAGGAAGTTTGACAAAAGTCGCGGATGAGTTCTTACGTTTGTCTTTGTTTTTCGCAAATTTTCATTTTCTTAATTTATCTTCGAGAAGATATGTCAAATTTTACGTTTAAACTATCTTCGTTGCCGAGTTTCAAATTGTAGTCCTGCAATCCCACCATCTTAGTGTCTCCTGACATTGTTAATTGGTGTTAACAATGTTTTTGCATTAATTGAAACGCGGTTTGGATGAGGGGGATCTCAGGATGTGACGAGTGAAGCGTTTTCGGCAATTCCAGGCGTCGGATCCGTGACCCTCACTATTTCATTTTTGGACACGGCTACCACCAACCAACACGTATACGAGTATCCAGCAAAACCACATTTTCAGTCCGTGTGGAACGGCTCCAAGTGGGTCCGATAAAGACGCATTGCTTGGCGCTCTGCATACGAAATCGTCGGCAATACTATTAGTAGGAAACACTTTTTCGCGGCCTTGTCAATGTTTTCTTGTCGGTTTGATGGATTGTTTTATTTTTCCCCGAGTAGCGATTTTTGCGTGTGCGGGGGCGTTACAACTAACGGGGGAGGGTTTTCGCCAGACTGCAGGCGAGGAAAACTTTGGATTTCGCACGCTCTTTTTTCTCCTAACCCCCATGTAGACTTATATTCAAAAAAGAGTAATATTCTTGTTAAGCGAAGGAGAAAAAAAGGGGCATTACTTGATTTATGACCAGTGTCGTAGTAGCCTAAGAGGTTAAATTTGACTTGCAGAATTTGTGTAACCTCGAAGAAAAAAAATTGGATTAGAAGAGGGGGAGGTGGTGGAGATGAGAGATGTAAGATGGGGATGTGCTATTCGAAGTTTGGAAGTCACACGTCGGCGACTATACTCCTTGTGCTCTTCCGTAATTTTTGCCGTCTGGTGGCGTTCCAGTGAATCAAATGGTTACAATCTGTCATCTGACAAAATGACTAAACCGATGCCACCTAATGAGTGAGCTCAAAGCAGATAGTACAATTAAAGATAAGGCAGCACCTTATGTTCGCATAATCTCATATTCAAGTCATATCAAATCAGCTCATACAATATATTTTTAATCGTATTTTCTAATTTGAAAAATGATATTTGAAAAATAAAAATAAACGTGATACAGTTTTGCAAAAACAAAAACATTTATTTCGAAATAATCAAACAATTTATAAAGCTTTTGCAAAGTTTTTATGATTTCGTTGTTGATAGATTTCGATTTATGATCCTTTTTTAAAAATCATTTTTTAAATTAGAAAATACGATTAAGAATATATTGTATGAGCTGATTTGATACGACTCGAATATGAGATTAGTAAAATGTTTAAAGCAAATGTCCTAAGACAGAATGATGACTCAGCGTGAGTAAGGAAAGAAGATCGTCTTCTTGACTTCTCTTATCCACGAACTGAGGAAGGCGTGAGGTTGCGATGACAAGTGCACAACGAAAAGACTGATATGAAAAGGGTTGCGAGGGCCAAAGAATATACAATACATGATTACACGCTGGTGAAGCGTAACTCTGAAGCACACTCGTAAGACGATGGAAGAACGAAAAAAGGAGGAATGGGCGTTTGGAATCCGTACGTGGAACCACACACAGCTTTCAACAGAACGGGTTTGATAAATAGATTTTTTTCTTCTTTTTGTTGTGGTAGTCGCCTCCCCAAAGTGAACGCAAATTTATTTCGGGAAAATTGAATAATAGCTGTTGGTAATTGTCTCGCTGATGTATTGTAAAGTGTTGATATCCAGAACGAAGCGATTCTCGAATGTTTATGTTGATTCCTGAATTTTTTGTTATATTGTTGCCGCAGGGCGTAAACAGTCAAAACAATTTATTACCGAATCAACTCAACAGAGTTCGTGTACACTTTTATCATGAAGCAGAGAAGAAGCTCTAAAACAAATAATTTTTATCTAGTCAGCACAATATCTGAATAAATGTTTGTATTTTAAACAGCAACTGTGTTTCCATGTCATGAATGAAAATTCTATTCTCGATTTAAAAAAAATCAATTATCTTATATTACCGTCAACTGGGGGCTACTGTCGGGTAGAATTAATTTTGCAGAAACACCACTGATAACCCATCACCAAATGGGTCGTGCCACATATTAGGTAACGCTTGATCAAAGAAAAACTTAATAAAGACCACGACGGGCAGCAAAAAAAAGAACCTAAACCCCGTTAAGAAAAGAATGTCTTTCTGACGAGTGAGTGAGTGCGAGCCCACCAAAGCGGAAAAGAGGAAATATCTTCATTAATCATATTAAAGGGATGTGTCTACATGGAAGTGTGCAGCTCTGGCAAATAATTACACCCACACATACGAGAACATGTACAATGGCGTGTACATGGGTGCGAATCCAGGAAGGAGGATCGCGGTAAGGGGTAGTTGAGCGAGACCTTCCCCCAACCAATCCACCCCCTGGAGCCCGTCTTTATCTTGTTCCCGGCGTCTAATTAAGCAAAACAGAGACTGTCTTGACAAGTAACAGGTCACTTTTCGGTTCGTATACGCACACATAGAGCTACACCCAACCCACATACGGTTATTGCATGGAACTGATCCACCCTCGTTAGAGATAATTTTGCTTCAGGAAAACGCTACTATGACACTCGTGTCAAAAATCACATAATTGAACGAACTTTTCCCCCATTTCCAATGCATACGAACAACGAAATAGATAGATACATAAACCAAGTTTGAGATTAATGACGTCATTTTGTTAGCCCAATGACTGCCATAGAAATCGACGCCATTTTGTTAGTCCAATGACTGCCACAAGAAAAAGCATGGGTGAAGAAATAAGTAGCTTAACGCCAGTCTTTTTATAACTATTTTTAGAGCAACGGTGTACACGAGGAAGCATGCTAATTAGTCGAGACTGAGGGTGGAGCGACGTTGAAGGAGAAGAAGGGGGGAAGGGATACCGTATGGAAAGGGGATGAAGTTGGGATGTGGGAAGGAGGTTTGGGGAGTTCCACCATTCGACTCCAGCGCAGACTACCAAACATCTGCAGATTGTTAACCGAATCAACAAATATATTAAAAGTTATTTTGCTTGCGGGAAAATCTTTTTTACGCTCTTTTCCATATGCACTTCCCCTCCACTCACTCGTCAAAAACCTTGCAACGACATATGGGCGCTGGGCATCATCACTGGTAGGCGCACTTTTCGTCATTTGCCAGGTAAGAACCAATTGTCTCCGTCGCTGGGATCGCTGAAAAATAATTCTTTATTTATATACAGACTGTAGCTCTGTGTTCATTGAAGAAAAGTTCCTCTTGTAACCTAGCACAGATGAAACATATTTATCATGAACTAGTGTGTGCACGTCTATAACGTTCTCTTGTTTATATAATACTGTATGTTTTTCTTTAGGTCTTAAAGGTCATTGTTTGTTACTTCCCATATGAGTATACAGTATGTGTTTTGGAATAATGCTTTGGAATGCAGCTCGTGTGTGATGCAACAGCTGTATTTGTTGATTCACCGAAAAGAGAATGATTTAACGTGTCGACGCCCTGATTGGTAGACGACATAACTGGGTAAGGTTAGTAAAGGTGACCCGAACAGAAAAAAATAGTGACCCATATATCTCGCGTCATGCCATCCGCCAATATGCCAGCAACAACTGGCGTTCCGCGACGCACCCTGACTTGCGCGCAACTCACGAGCCACGAGCTTGTTTGCAAAAAGAAACTCAAATTATGTTTATTTTTCGTCGTCTCTCCCGAGTTAGGAAACAGGGGGAGAATAGAAGAAAAAAAATATCTCGTTAGTTTAAACAGTGTTTTAGTTTCATCCGTGCCGCCACTCTTTAACGGGCTGAGGGACGGACTCAACGTCTGTGGGTCGAAACTCGCGGAATCCAATGACAGCGCCATCCAGCGGACCAGCGCTGCAAACAGACTATCCTTAGTCAAAGAGGTAGCTAGATAAAGAGCATACATGTCTAGAATAACATATTTTTAATCATAATTTTCATTTTCTAAATAAATATTTCAACGAGAAGATGCACAGTATGTCGGACGCTCACATTGGAATGTTTCCATTTGGTTGAAAAAGGCATCTCGGTCAGCTATTAGCCAATGGCTAGCGGCCTCTTGCATTAAATCTCTTTGGTCGCTTTCAGATATAATTACATTTACTGTACATCAGACATACAAATAGAATCGTTATTTTTGGTAAGATTTTCTTGTTGTACGAGTGTGTTGCTTTCGTAACGTAGCGGATATGAAGTTACGTTTTAAAAAAAATAGACTGCAATAATTAATTGGCTATTTCGCGTTGTTGACAAGCGAGAAACACAAACATGTATGTTTTTAGCATCGAGTAACTGGAACAGAAACAAGTATGTCGAATAAACAAACGACTGCATAACCTAAATCGTCTATTGCTCATTTTCGATTCTGGTCTCAAGAGGATAAGAAAGAGGACACTGCGTGATGAAGTTACAAGGACAACAATTGGTTCTGTAATCCCTTACTTTTATCGCTTTGTAAAAGCCTGACCACCTATAAAACTGGTCCGCGTGACGTCATCCAATTTCCGTGAAGACCATTTTTTAAAGGAACGTTTTCTTTTATTTCTCACTTTCATCCTACGTGCACCGGGTCAAGACTTTTCATTATCTTCGGTGGTCGTGAGATAACGATTTTACCTGAAGCACTGTCATAACACAAAACCATCTCAATGAATTCAGAATTCCAATGACTGCGGCACACTTTCATAAACTCACCATGAAAGATTAAAAAATAAAAATGCGCAGAGACCAATTTTTCATTAAATATTTGGACGTTCTTTGGATGAGTTGGGAAGCGTTCTTTTATTGAAAAACATCTCTAGAAAAAACTGAAAGAACTTCAAATGTCTCATGAAAACGTTGCGTGCCACTCTAGGAGTCCTTTTCTACCAGATTCAGTCTCACACACTCATACGGTTGCTGCTGCTAGATATAACAGAACGACTTTCATATATATATATAAGAAAAAAATTGTGTGCACCACTGCCATAAAAAAAAAGGAAAGAAGAGGAAAAAAATGTTGCAACGCGTGTGTATGAAGCCCGCGATACAAAACACACTCGAGCAGCACGGGTCACAACTGAATGAAGATGACAACTCAATTAATCCCTTCGAATCTAACAATTTCCTTTTTAGTGGGGGGAAGGAACGCCAAAGATTTTTTTCTCATGTGCTGAGCGAGCGCTTCCAAGTCTCGGCGCTGGTGTCTGCCGCCTGTCACGGACAGGAAACGGACTGGTGTCAGGGTGGGCGGGTGGTGGTGGTGGTGCTGGTGTGGGCGGGGGGATGGAAGAACCGAAGACGACGACGACGACGGTTCACGACGCGCTCGTTCATTTATCATCGGTGCCAAGGAGACTCGGACATCATCGTCCATCCCGACCGGACATTAGTTTATCCTCTCTCTCTCTCGCCACGATAGACCTAGGGTCGATCGTCAGTACGCCGGCTGTGTCGAGATGGACTTTAATGCGCTTGTACGTCAGTCTGATGACCGAAGGGAGGAGTGGGGTGGAGCTGCGAGGGCGCTCACTTCTGAAACTGATGGACATGATGGGGGTAGACAAGCGTTGACGCACTTTCGCACTCTAGAGCTACGCATTTCTTTGATCGCGAGGGGCGCGTCGGGCACAACATCCATCCGGCTAATTAGAATAGTGAAAATGGCATGTACATATCAAGCGGTAATTACGATTATCCACTCGGGTAACTAAGCAAAATAATGAGCAGTCCTCCCCCTACCCCTCCCCAACTCGCTATAATGACGAACGAAATGAAAACTTTGGCGGACGAAACAAACCTGATATCGACGAACCCGACTTGCTTACACAATGCGATGATATACTAATGGCACCCACTGTGTCTACACTCTCGACATAATGAGTATGCGCTATAAAAGACACACGTATGGGGGGGAGGAAAAAATGCGACATTGTGTGTACGTGCTCGGGGCAGGCAAAGTACACCTAGCGGGGGATTGTGTACAATCTCCGGGTAACGGCGTGTTTCAACCTTTCGGGGGTGGACGCTTTGACGAGTCCGCGAAAACGAACAACAACCATGCCGCCAAATCGACTCGCCATCACCGGTGACATCTGCAAGAGTACGTAAAATTTCGTACGAGTCCGCGAAAACGGAAAACCATGCCGTCAAATCGAGTCGCCATCCCCGGTGACATCTTCGAGAGCACGTAGAATTTCGTGCTTCAGTTTTTGAGTTTTTTGAGAGAGCGACACGCATGGTTGCTCAGCTAGCAGTGGCTGCCTTTTTCAGGGGGGCTAGCCACTTGTGATTTTTATAGGAGAAAATAAATTAACATCCGAATATCCCCCTAACTGTGGTGATTGTTTTTTTAAAATAGAAAACTGATATTATCAATTTCTGTTCTCAAATTGAAACTTTGGAGACGACATACCAGCATTTGTTTGTAGAACCCGTCCTAAATTTGACATTGGTTTCCGCGCACAACAACCGTTCATCTCATTTGAACTGTCGCACCAATCAAACCCAAATTACGTCGCGCAGAGAGACGCCGACCTGCACACGCCACTAATAGGCTAACGACAATAATAGACATAAACAAATAGGACGAAATATTATTGTGCTAGAGCACTTGCGTATTTATAAATATACGGACCCAACATGGGTCGAAATTCAGAATGCGGGGATTTTCATTGCCCTGCCGAACGCGACGCCTGTGACAAGAATCGCAAACGTTATGGCGCATTCCCCCCTCTGTGAGACGGTTCTGTAGTCTCGTAGAATGGGGTGCTGCCCCTGGCTGGTGGAAGAGAGCGCGCAACGCAAAGCAC